>KN726851.1:14782-34350 GCA_000816745.1 Ancylostoma duodenale
AAAAAATGCGATTGCGCGATTCTCGCCAACAGAATCAACATTCTATTTTGTGCCCCAGCGCAACAGATTCATAATGTTTGATGTGAACTGAGCAGGGCTGCAGTACAACAATGACCATGCTAAGAAGTTTGATGTTCTCGAAAACCATGTAGATTAGGGTTATTCTTTATACCTAATGGGAAACTTCTTCAAGGAAGTGTTCGGGAGTCGTTTCATTTCCATAATGTTATGTTAGGTTTGTGCAGTGATGCATGTTTTCGGTTGCATCATCTTCGATGGTTTCAAATATCTACCTATTTTAAACAAAATCCACATCTTTGTCAAAATTTTTAGTTTTGGAACGAAAGACGCCAAAAGAGAACTTTTGACAGACTCGCTTCTCTGAGCTAAAGTTTGGCGGCATCGCACCAGGTACCGAGAGGAGCGAATGAAAACTTATGCACGGATTTGCAACAAGCTTTTCCTAACTTCTTCGATTTCTTTGCTTGCCCTAAATGAACTCTGCGAAAAACATTCGTTCTCGAATACATATGTATTGCAACATTTGTTTTGTCCATTTTGTTAATCAGCACCACTTTAACAGGAACGAGGTCGTGTTTCTGCCTTGTTTCGGTTGGGAGAGTCAAATACAAACAACCGCAGCTGGAACCATTTGAGAATTGTGTTTTTTGTGATAGTGCTCCATATTCATATCTCCCTCGTCTCGTCCCCCCCCCCCCTCCCCATCTCTCTTGACAAAAAAACGTTCGCAAAATCGTATTGTCTTACTAGGATCATGTGGAAGAAAATGTGTACGAAGAACTCAGCAATATCGTCCTGGCCCTTAATCTCGTGAATACAAAGAGTGCAACATGAGCCAAAACTTGTTCCATACGCCAGACTCCCAGCATTTGATTTTTTATTTGCTACATTAAACGGAGGTGGAAAATCATTTCAATGACATCAGTAACACCAGGGATTTTTGCGGATGATTCAGTGAAGGGAAGAAATAATCAAATCAGTTTTTATGCCGGAGAAATCCGATTATCATAATAGTGCTTAGTAGGGAAGGATTCTAGGAGGGCCCCAACTCGTAATGAAATGTAAAGTGTTAGATCCAGTTTTCAATGCTGATCTCAAATCCGTTTTCCTTATCTGCTGAGAGGTTCTCTTTGGAAAGTTACGTGACATAAATTCGGCATGTCTGGCGGGCCAAATCTTACTTGCGAGTTACATTCTGCTCAAAATATGGGAGAACACTATTTCGAACCTGTCAACTAATTAAACTTAATCAATGCTTGTAAAATCATAGATCCGGATAAGTTCTCGCGATCTTTTGGCAGAATATGTCCAAGAAGCCAAAATTTGGTAGCCTTGTGCAGCTGGAATCATGCAACTTAACTCTTTTGAGAGCATTCCGCAGCAGATAAGGAAAACGAATTTGAGATCAGCATCGAAAACTGCCTTTGACAATGTAAATTTCCATACGAGTTGTCGGATCCCCCTAGTACCCTTCCCGGATTAGCACAAAATAAGCTTTTGCTCTTAATACGAAGTCATTATTTCTTAACGAGGACTACAGAACGTTGACTCAAGCAGAAGTACAAATTTGTGGGTGGGCTGCTCATCTGTTATACTCGTAGAAGAACGGAAGCGGACTAGTCCTGATTGAAACTCACATTACGATTGAAGGCGTACGGATCATTTCCTCAACCGGACAAACTCGTTCCACTGCGGTATAGGCAGTGCAGCTTGAGTGGCACGTGGGGATGACTGCAGTGTACCTCACGGGAGAAGTAGGGATTGTTCTTACGTTATTGTCGGACACTCGCTTGAAACACGAAATTTTCCAGGAAACTTCCAGCATTAGGTGAAACCACTCGATAAATTGGGCATTGAATTTATTTCTCGCAAGAAAAGGATATAACCACATATCTAGTGGATTTAATGGAAACTAATGAATGGAGATCAAATGGATTGTGATACATACAGGTATTCATCAAATATGAACCTGAACCTGATGTTCTCATAACATGTTTAGGTCATTTATACGACATTATCCTTTATTTCTTACCGTGAAATAATGAAATCTAGGAATTCACATCAAAGAACTTGCTAATAAATCCCAATCAAGTCATGTATTGTAATAAAAATTTTCTTCTGCATAAATAATAAAATCTTCATAATCACGTTGAGGTCATTACCCACTACATCGTAAGAATCCAGTGCGTATTTTACGAAACAGCTACTAGACCGCTGCTGTTAGCAGGAATCCCTTGGGAGGGAGAAAAGGCGCTTCCGCAGTGTCATTTACTAAAATAACTCAAGTACTTTATTAAAGAATTCATCGCCAAATAATGATCCATTCATTTATGAAGTAAACAAGTAATCTATTGTGTAGCAAGTACATCAATGCTCTGTGTGAGAAGCTGAGCACCTGATCTTATTCAGGTTTGGTACCCGCATTCACAATCACACTTGTCGTTCTGCCCATCTTCTTCCACTTTCCAGTTTCTTCTTCCTCTTTTTGATAACTCTATGTACATAGGTTTACTTTGTTCTGAGAAACTTGAAAACTTCCATACCTATTTATTTCCTATGCAAGTGATGCAGTGATTTGTTACAACCTTCCACGTTGTCAAAATATGTTCTTTGCCGTCATTACATATAAAAGTGCAACGTAAGCTGCAAAACTATTCAACCACATTTTTGTGTTGAATAAAACTCATCTGAAATGGCAGAACACCTCAATCCGAAACCATCCAGTGTTGCATCTTAATCCGTATGTAGTAGACATCCCCACATATGTAGTGCTCCTGGCCCTTCGCTTCACCTTCGAAAGAAACAGACGTCCTCTTGGAGAACGATGCGTCTGCGAATTGAGTCGGAGCACCCCAGCTGACATGAAAGTGGAATTCACTGCAGATTTTGAGCGTTCAATGCTCCGAACAAAGCTTTACTGATGGAAGTCCTAGGTAGCTCGACAGTGTCAATTCTGGAGCTGTGCTACTGTCATAAAGGACTTGAAGAAATAAAAATAAGGCGATTGGATCGATTGGCTCACTCAAGTTCGAGGCAATTTCGTCTTCTGAGTTTTCAAAAAAGGTCTACATACTTGCATGAGTGCGGCCGATTTAGTTCAAAAGCAGTTGCTGCTTTTAATTTGTGAGAAAGAGGAAGGTGCAATTCTGACACTTTCGTCATACCACGCAAAAAACTTCGAAAATTTGGGTTGCTGTACTACCAGCCTTTTTAATCGAAAATTGACGAATAACAATACAAGAAACCCCCTTGTTCTTAAATCTGCCCCTGTCCTCTTTTTAAAATTGAGTTACTTATTCGATCATTTGCTCATAACTGCTAGCAATTACCGGTGATCAGACCCACCTAAACAAAACACTAACGGAGATCTCCACCTCGCCAGATTTAAGGCTTTTCGGAGGCACGACACTTGTATTAAATAGGGAAATAACTAGAAAGGCGAAAGAAACCCCACGAAAACCGAGTGCTGGTATCCGTGCTCTTGAACGCCTGCAAGGGGTAGTGCACTGTGTGAGTGTCATTATGAGCAGAAAATTAATTACAATCCTTAACTTCACTCCGAACTAACCGTTAAAATCATACGTTCGCCCATGTTTCCTCTAGTTTTTCTTTTCAATAATTCTGCGAATACGTCACAGTTTGCACGCAGTTTTTTATTTTCTCAAAACAAACTGTGATTTCAAAGATGTTTTGTGAACAAACCTAACAGGAACCTCGGCTGTGTAAACGTCTTTTTTTCCAACAAATAGATTTTCCTATTATACGTAAATCCCTTTCACTAGCCTTTATTGCTTCAATTCTATGATACTCATCGCCCTACTGCATATGAAGCTGTGAATGGACACAGAGCATTGTCCGTTTGAGTGCATTAATTCAAATAAATATTCATTCAGTCCATATTCATCATCACTGAGATCAAGCAGAGGTTGAAGGGAAGTTGATAGCCTCCATCTCGTTGAGCTGGTTAGTTGACGTTGCCACAATTTCAGAAGTGCGATCCTTCTTTCAAGTACTGCCGGAAATCCTTCCGTCGATAGCACTTCTTGCACATTGGGCGCATGTCAAGATTTAAGACTTGGTCGCTGAAAAAAAAAAGATTTTTCTTCTTAGAAAGACAGAAAACCATAAATAGCCGGAGCACACCTGTACCGCAGTACTTTGTCGCAGGCCAAGCATCGATAGCACTGGACGCACCATTTCTTGGCAAGGACGTTGACGCTTGTGTCGGGAAGCAGTTGGTTACACTGATAGCAGAATTCGGCCCAAAGCTGAAAAGGGCCACCTTAGCTCGTGCCCATTTCTGGCGGAAGCTCGCTTACCGTCACGAAGTCGTCTTTGCAATATGCTTTTCCATTGTGTTCGAAGTGTTTCGTTCCCATGAAAGCGACGTCGCACTTAGCGCAGCGAAAGTGCTGAAAAACAATTCTTCAGAACCTCTTAACTTTGGGGTGGTCTGTGGCGATTGACCTCTATGTGAAAGGATTTTCCCAGAGCAAGGGTACTCCTCTCGTTCTGCTTGTCAATCGGCTTGTGACATCCTGCACACGGTTCGCAGCGTAAGTCGAAGCACCGAGGACAGAACCACTCCTTTGTCAGCTGCCTCGCCCTTCCGGTTAAAGCATTCCTCAACACATGGTTTTGGGAAGGAGCCCAAGCCAAGGAAAAAGGTGCTAGGTACAGACTTGCATCCAGTGCACGAGAAGTGGTAGGCATGGAAGAAGTCGTTCTCAGAACGCAGAAGATCGTCCTGCTCGATGGGGCGGTGACCTGTAAAGCAGTTTATAACAGTGACACCTTGTTAATGATCTGTGAGAGCAGAACAAACACCTACACTTTTTGCAAATGTAATGACTGGTTTTCGGAAGCATCTCCTTGCAGTTGTAGCAAACCAACCTAGATACGATATATGCAGTAATAGCTTGTATTGTTGAATAAAGTTATCAACTCAAATTCTTTCGTTCACTTTTAACAGAAATACTTCCATGAAGAATTAAATGTACCGTCAATGGTCTTTTTGCTTAATGTGTTCAGAATATGGCCTTGGAAATCGGACTATGGCTTCGGAAAATCGGAAAAGTCGACTTTTCCGATTTAGAAGCTTGAGGAGAGGTGATGTGGTGAATGTATGTGAAACTTGCACTGAACGTTTAAAAAAATGGCGTAAAAGCAACATCACTGCTGCTGGATTTACAATTCAGGGGCATACTGGCCATGACTTCTGTCCAAGGATCCAATTTCAGTAACCATTATAGCCTTCGAAAGGGGACAAAACTACCTCAGTTTTAAAATAAGCAACGAAAATGTGTTGAGATGGTCATTTCAAACACAAAGTACAATACTGCACCAAATGCTTCAAAAATGCACTTTCACATTGATTTTTCTTTATCTGTTTTCTTTTCGTTCCAGGACTGGTACTCAGCACTACGAAGCGATTCCCGGACTAAGCGAGAAGCCAAGAACCCCCGTGGAGTGTGGTAGCACAATTTATGAAAGCGACACGAATTTCCATTTCAAATAAAAAGCTTCAGGAGATTTTTTCGAAATTCTGCCCCATTTCAATGCACATCGCACTGTGTCTCAGTTTCCAAAAAAGTAAGTGCGGATATTGCATGTACAAAACCTCATTCCGGCTGATATCTAGCAATAAGGAAGAGAAGTTAGATCAAATTTTGTGGCAGGACCTCCCTCAGTTTACTATCATGCTTCAGCTATCATTAATTCTTGTATTATACATGTATTCCGTAAATTCCTTTTCTAGATCCATGTCTATCTACCATTTGTTAAGGACTTCGATATAAGCACAAATGAACCATCCAGCTTTTACAAAAATCTTGGAAAAATAAGATGCATCCTCATGCTCTCATGCTCATGTAGACCGAACACCATCGAATCCCCTTGACAGATGTTGTATTTGCTTGCGGGAGGACACTCACCTCCCATCAACACACCACACTCCGTAGTCGAGATTCCCCGTACAGCTCTCACACTTGAAACAGCCCGGGTGGAAAGAGCAGTTCGCTGATCTCATAACCTTTCCCAGCACGAATGAATCTGGGAGTGAATGGAATTACAATTAGCTGTGCAAATCACTCTACAACATATTTCTCTTTTACCAATCTTCAAATAGAAAATTCATGAAAACTGTCGGATCGACTAGGTACTGTAAAATTTTGAAGTACTCACTGCATTTTGCACATATTGGCGCATAAAGAACCTCGAAGTCATGGCTGCAGTAAAACCTGCCATCCAACTCGAAATAGTCGTCATCGAGTGCAATGGGCAGCAAACATTGCGAGCACCTTGAAACGAGGAACATGATGGAACGACGCGAGAGAAAAAAAACATGAAACCAGCAAGGTGGACAAACCGGAAGCAGCCCTGATGCCAGGAGGTGCCGTCGAGAGCCACGTAGAGTTCGCCTTCGTGGAACAACTGTCTGCATCTGTGGCAGCTGGGAGGACCATGTGCTGTTTCTGCAGAAGGTGCTCCGTTCGTTCTGGGCCTGCAACACCAAAAACAAAATCCTCACTGGAACCAATCGACATCGTGCAGTCACTGGATGCGACTCACCGATTTTCTTCGAGATTCCATGACAAACTTCTGACTGGAGTCGAGATGCTGCTCATCTCTGTAATACTCGATTGGATACCTTTGTTTTTTTTTCTTTCGGGACAAAGAGGTCGAGTGCACAGGGAGCCAAAATTTTGATTTAGCTATTTCTTGTAAATCCATTGGTCTACTCTATAGCAAAAAATGAGGTAATGTAAGCTATCTCTTGAACACTTTAGTTTCTCCAGAAAAGCGTCAGCCACTCTTTGATATCCACGCCTTAGTCATCACTTCACGCCGCGCTCAAACCCCACCGCTCATTCTTGCGCTTTTTTCTTCTACCTTTATAAACTAGGATAGGGGTCATTGCTTTGTTAACAGCTTCGTCCGTAACAGCTGCGACGAGGAGCTCCTTGAGGTGATCCTGCTGTTCCAGCATAATTTCTTGATTGGTAACCTTCTTGCATTTCAAAGGGTTCTGAGAAAGTTCAGGAAAAATAAATAGGTGTAATAGTGTACTATTTTAATATTGTACTAAGCCATGGGGTTAATAAAAGCAAATTCCTTAGAAGGTGAACGCCATAGAGTTTTCCGTGAGCGCTTGTTCAGTAGTTTTGGCAAAGGGTATGCTTGTACTATACCCTTTGTTCGCTAAAATATTAGGTTGATGCAAAAGAAATGGAGCTTTTTCGTGTTGACTTCATTTTCTTTCACAACTTTAATGAACGATAACGCTGGCAGATCATAAAATTCCTTCAGTTAGCAGGGACCACTGCTTATCGCATGAGCAGGTCCCTGACGCCGTACGTCTATATCTCGTAGAGCAGTGAAGCGAAGAACAACAAGAACCTCGTCTTCATATCGTCATGTTTGGCGAGTTTTTCCTTCCGGAGGAAGAGTTTCTTGAGCTCGGAAAGGTGGTAGAAATACTACAATTTTCTTGAGGAATACGATGACAACACAAAAGTTTCCCATTTAAATTGTCAAAGTTCAAGCCAGCTCTCGGAAGGAAATTTTGGTCGAAATTTGGGTTGCAGAAAATGGGCTTTTGAGCGTCTCAAGCGTATTTTCCGGCACACAGTTCGCGATTCTTTGATGCCAGTCTAGCAATAGGTGTTGTTGAAGGTGTACTTTCTGGAAAGCAGGTTGGAGAGAACCTTCCAGGAAGAATCCTAGAAATAACAAGGAAAATGCTTCAAAAAGTGCACATCCACATTCCTCCAACAGCGAAGCCGTTGCACCAGAGCTCACATATGGAGTAATTACTGGCATCACTACCTAATACAAAGAAAGTGTTCTGGGCTGTATTGCCTGTGGTGTGATAGAAAAATCACGGAAATTTGAAAAATTGAACACGAGTTTTCTGGACATTTTCAATTATTGCACTTCTGATAACTATAGAAAAAACATCTTATGCTCACGGAATAAAAGAGCTTCCTCTGCTCTACAAGTTTGTTCCCTTACCTAGATGTATTACTTTGTCTAAGCGGAATTATATGTTCTTGAAAAAAGCGGCGCCATTACTTTTGCATCAACCTAATAAATGTATCCCCTGAAGAAAGCTGCCTCAATAGGTGGGGTGATTTTGGGTAAGTGCTCACATGAAACAGCTGATTTTTGAGTTCTCTTCAGGTCCTCGGAATCAAGACTTCTGGTAAATACATTGTAGTAGAAAGTACAGGGTTTCTTTACAAAGATTCGAAGCAGAGTGGTGACGACTGCAATTTCTTCAGTGGGACCACTAAAGCTTAAGGGAATACTCACACTAATCATATGGTTTCTTTGTAAAGGTCAAAAAATCGGATGATGCAAGCGTGGACCTGTGCAGAAATCTTGGCTGAAATGAGGAAAGCGAAGCATAATCGCCATGACCACCTTCAAGATGAGGACAGGGGCAAAAGAGCTGCGTGGGTCGGGGGTGCAGCAAGTGCAGCTGAGCTGTTCCGTTATCAACGGCGTTATCACTCATATCGATTGCATGCTCACGGGGGGGGGGGGGGAACATCAACTCTGACATGAACACCCGGAGCCCAGGACCATATTTATTTGATTCAGAAGCATAATCCGCAATCGTGAAGGGCGGGACCAGGGGTCGAATGAACCAATCGCAGACACATTGCTCACCCACTTTTGCCTCATCATGTCCCACACCCCATCTACTCTGACGGTCGCGCACCACTAACGCAGCCCGAACAGCGCAGTGCGTCGTGCTCAAAGCCCATGAACATCTAACGCTACCTGCTGTTATCCTTCCTCAGTTGAAGGGTTCACTCCGAAGTTAATCACGATTTCAAAACGAGATCGAAAAATATGATTCACACTCCGGAATGTTTGCAAGATCAAGCGCTTTGAAAAGGTATGTGGACATAAGCAAAATCTAATCGGGATTCATTTATTACAAGCGTTCAAAAATCCCTATGAGAAGACAGCGGAAACTTATGTACTGACAACCTAATACATCCACCCAAAGGCGGTCAACATTTTGGACCATATTAGTTCTCACAAAGAGGAACTTGCCCAGTAGAATTCTCGATGTGCATAGACCTCATACACTTGTTTCCAAGTATATTCTACGGTCCTGCCCAGAACTCTTGTAGATGAAAACTATTTGTTCGTACATACCAAAACTGGGTATCCACTTACGACTGTTGCACAGATTTATCACTGTAACTAAACGATCAATAGTTTGTCGATCCGCCATCATTACGGATGTCCTCAAAAATGCTTCATGGCATACTTCTTGCATGATTCTGCACGGTCTCGTCGTCAGTTCGATCCAGTACCTTCCAACATTGCCGCGCTCAAGTTGTCGACCATGTTGTGCTGTTTGTTAGTCCGGTAAACTTGGCGCACAATCATGCCCCAAATGCTCACAACTGGGTTAAAGTCTGGCGAGCATGAGCGAGCATGAGGATCATCAGAGAGCGTGATACAAAGTTTGCAGAAACTTCAGCCTTTTTTACCTCTTAGACCAACAAAATTGGTCTAGTTCAAAGTAGATACATAGTTTTGACAAACAAAATGTGACACCTGTCATGAAAAAATGAGCGACCCGATAAGGACATTTCAGTGGGGGTTGTGGTTGTCTTACTGACTGAAGCGAATAGAACTTCTTCCATCTTAATCGAATGTCTTGGGACTTTGTTATGCATGGATTTTGGGATGGATACATAATTTTGATACGCACTACATATATGCGCACATAAACAGGTGTCGTCTCGCACTAATACGGGTCCAACACGAATATCCCAGGCCAAAAAAATAGGTATTTCTTTTAACGCGATCATTGCCTCCAAAGATGCTTCTTTACCCATTATATAGCTAGCAAGCCTTAGTTTTCCCGAGCAATAATCGAGAACTGTATTGTCTTGAGCCCCACCTCCCTATTCGCATGGAACCACGTGCGCCTACATGCATTCGACTCCACATTTAACCATTGTGTATTCGTTGCATTCACTCCATTGTTCGACCTCCCACAAAATCACACGATTCGAATGCCTGTTTTGATCGAAACAAGAAACTTTGTCCACTTTATTAGAATGTCGACATTGCAACTGTAAGTTATTTAAGACACATTTCAATAGCGTGTAGTCAAAAACAAACTAGTGTCGTACATGCATACGGTAGAAGGGACCTCGTTCCACGAGGCAAATGCGAGCTCTCTATCCAAAGTGACAATATGAAATGCAGTACTACACAAACATATATCAATGATTAATGCGCAAGAGTATCACTTTGCCATGTAGAAGAAGGAACTTGCAAACGTCACTTGAGAGTGAGAGTGTGAGAGCTGAGAGACGTCTTTTATACAACATTGGTTTTGCGAGAAGATCAATGCAATATGTACATCTAACATGCGGTACAACTAATCTAGACTAAACCGAACATAGACGAATGTACTATATAGGAATATCATGCACACATACACAGCGAGAGAAGTATGCACCATATCTAACGTTTAACTGATGAATTGTCACACTTCAGCATATGATGCCGTCAATATTGAAAGTATATATGCAAAGAAAAGGATACAGAGAGGAAGCGCGCACCCAAAGCGAAATCGACAGAGGGACCGGGATTCGCGAAGACGTGAGGAAGGCGAGGTAGATGGCATGGAGGAAATTCCTGTACCGTGCCGAAGCAAACGAGATTTGAATAGAATGGGACGAGAGATCACCGGTAGATCACCAACGGGTATTACGAGTTGGGCGCGGCCCTGGCGGAGGGGGTGGCGGCACATCTTGAACAGGTTTGATAAGTAGCGTCAATCTAAGTTTCAACAGCAAAGAAGATACCTCTTGTAGATGTCCCTCTATGGCCACTTCCTGATGAGAACACTGTTTTTGGCGGAGATCGAGGAGTTCCAGCAGTACCTGTGGGGAAACAATTAGTCTCAGTTCATTCAAGGTAGGATATATTAACGCGGAACAGTTCTTGTTTCTATGAGAACCAACGAATTTCCAAGAAACTTTGCAAGCTAACATAAAACGCTTCATGGCTACGTGACAGCTTCAAAAAGGCAAGGAAAATGGAATACAGAAGTGAAGGCCGAAAACTTCTCGATGCGCTGGTGTTTCGGAGAATCGCCCAAACCTGTAGATGCTCCGAGCCTCACAGCTTTTGCACCCTTTAACAATCACCACACATGCTGTTCTACTGTGTTTTCCACATTAACACTTTGCGAGCATGAAAGGCATTGAACGAGTAAGAAAAGTTTTGAAGTAAGGTTGTAGGCAAGCTTTAAAAGTGAAATGTTGAAACTATACGAAGGCGATCATAATGTAAAACTTTACTATTATATTTTGGATAGAGCGAAACAGTTCACATACCGACGCCGAATTCCTTTGCAAGACGATCTGCTAATGACATTCGTTCTTCACCAGACTCAGAGCTGGAAGCGATGGACATGTCGCTTGATGATGCAACCACAGTACTTGGAGGATCTACTGGCACAGGCAGTGGCGGAGGAGCAGGCGGAGGTGGCAGACATGCCTGAAGAGGATCACCTAATTACAAGCGACCACGTGAATAAACTAATGTTTCACGCACCTCTTCAAGAATCATCTTCTTCACAACCTCTAAATCGGGTGGAACGCCTAGAACTGGGATTGGGATGTCAGCGTCTAACGGGCGCAAGACGGGGTTTTGTTCCTGTAAGACAGAGAAATTCTCAGGAGCAAGTAAGAGATGCACTTCATATGCCATCCCTACCAAATTTGAGTCCATGGAAGGCATGAAAGATCGCGTTATTCTAGTGGTGCTATCTCCGGCACGGTTTCGAACATTTACAGATGGGACTGTAGTAGTAGTTGACGACGTTCCCGATGAAACAATAACACTCTCAGATGCCATGGTGCTGCGGCGCCTTTTGTAGTCCTCCAGACTCAGTCGTTTCCCCTGTATGATCATTATTGAGAAAATCCAAAATCAACTGCTTCAACTGAGTGGACTCCAAAAGCCAACCTTTTTCACTTCGGCGGGCGATGTCAGCGGCAATGGCGATGAAGTGGATGTGGTTGCGGTAGTATCTACAGAAACAGCAGCACTCGTATTGGCAGTGCTGTCTCGAGTGGTTGGAAGTGGTAGTGGTTTCTGCACAGAATCCGCCAGATGAAAATCTACACTTGATGATTCTGTCCAGCTTGGCACGGACGTCCGAAGGGCCATATTCCAGTGGAAACGGAACCCCTCAGCTAAAAAAAAACGTGAGTTCCCAAAAAAGAATCTTCGAAGTGATTAACTACTTTTTGATCCCATTTGCGCTAACGCCGCCGCAGCAACATGTTCATCGGACTGGCATGCCTCCAGCATGTGGCGTCTTTTCTTCAGAGGTGGGCTCATCTATAATGGAGATTTACGATGCGTCAAAAATGTAGAAACCGCCGAAATCCTACCTGCACTTTTGACGGCGCCGCAGTGATATCACTTGTCGAATCAGCGGCACAAGACAGAGGTTGCTCAGGTGTAGAGAGATTTTCAGTGGTTTGGGAATTTTCTTCACTGATGGATTCCGCTGCGTGTCGTCTTAGCCAAAGCTTCTTCCCTCCGACGCTGCTAGGACTGGGACTAACTGAATCAGCTGCGACAACATCTACAGTTCCCATTGGTGTAGTAGAAGAAGAAGAGGTGACTTCAGGTGAAGAGGCCCGTTGAGCAGCTTCTGAATTAATGATATGAAGAGCACAGAAAAGACATGCATGACATTTCCTTCGAAAAAACATTCAAAACAATAAAGATGACAGAGTAAAGGGGAAAATAAAGAAATCAGACAGTTACAAAACACAGAGAAGAACAAAGTAAAGTAAATATACAGAGGTGGGTGCAAATGGGAAGAAAAATGAAAAGGTGGCAAAAAAACGGACCATTTTCTTTAACCGCTGCAGCCCAACGCTTTCTCGGCGGCTGAACCAAGGTGGACGCTTCAACGACTTCATTTTCCTTCGACTCCTCTCCTGAACGGGAAAGAATTAAGCTTCAAATCCAAATAAAGACAAAAAGGATAAAGGAGGACGCACTTTTCTTCTTGCCACGTGGACTTTCCCTAGGAGCAGCAGACTCAACAACGGGTTCTGGTTTTTTCTCTTTTTCCTTCGCAGAGCTTTCCACACTTCTCTCAGACCCTCTTCTGCCACGTTTTCCACCAGAACTTCCCATGCTCGTTCGCGAAGGTCGACCAGGGCCCTTAAATTTTCAAAACAATGAAATAACTACTAGACAGTGAGAATTACTAGGAAAAACTAGAAGTATTAGGAAAGCAGAAAATTCTAGAAAGTCCAGCAGTTTTGTGATGTAGAAGCAAAACTCAACCATAATATTAAAGACGAAAGGAAGAACCAAGACGTTATCATATTCAGGATAGAAAACACTTAACAACGTAAACAGGGGTGGAGTCGATAGAACAACGAAGTCACGCCGACAGAAACTACAAAAACCATAACTGGACGTACTCGTTTCTCTTTTGCGTCAACCATTTCCTTTTCTTTATGAGCCTCGGCCTTTTTCTTCTCTTTCTCTTGCTTCTTTTCAAAAGCTGCCACAGCTGCTTGTAGTTTACGTTCCTCACGGCTCTGAGAAGAATGAAACAATATTGAAAAAAGCACTAATAGCTATCTGGTTAACTGCCAAATGCAAGTGGCACACCACTTGTATTTTGCGGTTTTAAAATATCCACTTATGTCAAATATCTCAACACAACTAGCGATATGACTAATACGTCTTGAGGCTCCATAATGAGTGACCAGCGGTCACTTCTGGTTCGCGTTATGTAGTAAATTTGGAGTCAGTGAAAGTTCTGTGAAGTGTTTTTGTTTGGAGATAGATTAAGGTGCTACAGTGCGGTTATTAAACTCTTACACTCGCTAATATATTGCTTTTTCATCATTTTTACGGTTAGTTTTATGGACCCACTGATCTGTTGTATTGAACATGATTCCACTGCGGCACTGACTACTCACACGACAAAGTATGCTTCAAAAAAATATCAAATCTATGCATCTATCAACTACAGTACTCAATTTAAACGTGTTGCTGGGAAGTTCTGAAGGGTCGCTCAGCAGCATCAACGCTATTAAATAGATGCGTCCAGCAGTTTCTCACAGGTCCATGTTTACTTTCGTCCTTTGAACATCAATAACCCAAAATTTGTCACAACTCACAGGCTTGTTTCTGTCCTCAGGTAGAGTGTAATCCATAACTTCCTTCAACTCGATCGCTTCCCTCTTGAATGTTCGGCCGGATCCAGTGCTACTCCTTCGTTTAGTAGAAGTGGGCTGCTCTTCCTGGAGAAGAATTTCTATATTTAAGAATTCTGTGGTGCTGGAGTGCATAGGTTCCTATACTAGTCCAATACAGCGTGAATTTTTGCAGCTAGGGTTTTTGAGGAAAGTAGCTGCTGTGGGATTGTTTGGACCTGATCTTGAAACAACACAATAAAAATATGGAAATACCACAATATGGTGAGAAGGCAGAGTGATAGGGCTGGTGGGTGTACAGAATCATTGTGGAGTAATAGTGCAGCAATGTCGAGAGGAAAATACGAGACAATTGACAACTTTGTATTTCTTCGAAGAACAAGACGAAGGGGATTAGAAATCCTGTTAAATTGCCAGAAAGATAGATGCTGCAACTAGTTCGTCCAAGTGACAAGACAGAAGCTGTTCTTTTCAAATAAGTCCCTGTGGTTGTAATTACGGATGTCCTAAACGTGCCTTGACGTAAGAACCAAAACATCCATCAGTTTAGTTTACTTGCACCACTTCTTCACGCAATCAATATAGTGACGCAGCACAGTTATAAGATCAAAAGAACTTCAACATTCCTCACAGAAGAAGAAATGACAAAGGAAGGGCAGCAAGCAGTGAATTATTTAAAACTGTGGACCAATCGTATTACCTTTTTCGGAGAGGAAGGCTGTGATTTTTTCTGGTTCCCACTTTGCACAGGAGTTGGCTGTGGCTTCTCTGCTTCAACGGGTTCATTGATTTCATCCTTCAGAGTCACTTCTTCCTTAAGACTCTCAGTCGATGGGGTCGATTCCGGAACAGATTTCGTTTCTTCGGAAACCTTTTCCTCGGCCACATCATCTTCTCTGAAATTTCAAATATTATTTTTAACTCCTGCGACTTCAAAGTACAAACATACTTCTGGTCGGACGTTTCTCCTTCTCCACTTTGTTCCTTTGAACCTTCAGGCGACTTTGCATTTTTATTTTCCGAATGACGTCGAAGACGGATCCCTATCCTTTTCGGTTTGCGACCAGGGATACCCTTAACAAAATAATCATAGTACCACCAAATCCATTTTAAAAAATTCGGTTCGTCCAACGATGAGTGGCAGTGCAACGCTATAATACCTTCTTTTTCGAGGCCTCTTCGGTGACCTTCTCTTTCTTTCCGCTTCCTTTTGGACGTCCTCGATTTTCGCTCTTGCTCTTCGGCGGAGATGAGACAGGCTTGCGACCAGAATTCACGCCATTGGTAGATTGACTCTGAGGTGGTACGTCGTGATTATCGCGTTCCTAAAAAAAAGTCGGTGAAACAGAATCACAAAGCTGAAGTGGTAAAAAAAACATCACGCACTTCGAGTGATGCTTTATTCCGCAGCGAGTTATTGAACTGTTTCATATAACAATTGGGATCATCACCACACGCGCAATCCACAGGAACCAATGTGTCACGGAAGTCACAATCGAATGGGATGGTGACCTGCAAATAAACAACAGCTAATGATTTATAGCAACAAATTTCAACGATTGGGATGAAAATAGGAACCTCTGTTCCTTTGTCTATTTTCTCTGACGCAACAAGCATGACGTAAATATTTCCATTTAACAAAATGTGCTTGAGGGTTGAATTCGATCGACAGCACCTGAAAAAAAACTGGTCTTTAAGAATGTCAAAGAAGTTAAGTGATATTTCGATAGAAGACTGGTATCACAAGGTCCTCGCACAGAGAAGTGAAACGATGTGTTTTTCCGTTGAATTGAATCAAAAACTTCATGAGAATCAGTTGACCAAGATCACCTGCGGGCAAATCGTGCGTCGCTTCCCTGTCGACGAGCATCAATGCAGAGAAGATTCTGACCAAGCCCGTTGTATAACACACAGTAGGGTTGCAAAGCACCTCGCTGCAACCTCCCTGGACACTCATCAGGAAGGCATACGTTTCCGACATACTCCATAATCACATCATCTTGTTTAATGAGCTCGGTAGCAACAAGTCCTTAAAGTGTATGGTATTTGACATCATTTTTAAAAAGATGCCAAAGAATTGACCTACCTTCCACATCCGGAGCGACGAACATGCGCTTTCCGCGTCTAAGGTCACGGGAAGTTTCCAGAATACTCTGCGCACCCGCTGTTGTGTCGAACAGTGCAAGCATCTGCTTCGCTCTCTTGGTGTATTCATTGCGACGAATCATTTGGAACTTTTTGTACGCTGCCGGGCCACGCTTTGTAGGTGTTTTGGTGTGCTGAAAAATAATCAATACTTTTCGCCCATGCCGGTGTGAAAATCCAAATCAATCAAAAGTTGCAAACAAAACTAAACGATACCTAACGTAAAGTTTCTACGAAAAGGTAAATTCGCATAGAATCCAAGGTTCTAAACTGTTTTCATATGCTTTTCTTTAAAAAAAAAAACTGCAGCAGCTTTCTGGATGAACATCAAGCTTTCCTCTTCCAACCAATCAAAAGGAATCAGAAGCAGAATATAAAAGCAATGCTCGCTTTTAAGAATTTTGGAATTATTGAGGCAGTCTACAGCCGGCTCTCCACTATTTGCAGTTGAATCCCAAAACTTGAGCAACCAACCTTCGCAGTTAAAGGCAGTTTATACTACATGTGTGCGTTTGATGCGCGTGCGTCTATATGGTGAAAGATAAATGCCGCCTACACTAGGTGCGTGCATATGACAGGCATGCGTCTATACAGTGAAGGAAGGAGGGCCAATCGCATCGCTGACGCAGCTCAGACGCAAGCGTTCACGGCATCGCGACCGTCACGCTTTCTCTTCATTGAGGATGTACAGTCTGTCCGACATGACGAGTCCGCCCACCCACGGGGGGACCGAGAAGCGGCCATGCTCGACAGCAACTCACGTCATCTTCGCAGATGGTTGCGTGCGTCCGACGCGCGACTGACGCATGCGCCTAGTATAAACTGTCCTATAGAAGCGAAACAACTGCCAGACCAGCACCGGAAGTGAACGCGCCACCGAATCCCTTCACTGAAACATTCTGTTGGAACATATCGCCACGTTCGCACGTGCACGTGCACAAACATGTTCAGTTTTCCAACTAACTGGTCCCTCTCTCTTCTCTCATGAACCCACGAGTACTGACTTATTGAACCTCTACCTCAACATCTGGAAGGCTAACAGTCAATAACGGTCTGGAGTTCATACAGAGGCCGTTAATCGTGCTCTTCTCTGTTGTTGCTCGAACCCTCATCACTAGTAAACGTGCGCAAAAATTTCGCTAGGGGTCTCCATCTGAGACTGAAGGACGAACACTACAATCTCAACATTTGAGAAGTTTTCCTATTGATGACACTTACATTACGCTCTTTCAGTCGACGGCTGAGCTTGGCCCGCTTCCGCTCTTCTCGCCTTTTCAATTTTTCGGCCATCTTTCGTTCCTTTTCGCGTGCCACAGCTTTCAACTGTTTCAGCTGCAACAGAACTTCATAAACCTTGTTATATGGAAGGTATGAGGTTTATTTCGCAGGCTGTGCGTACCTGTAGCTCTTGCGCCTGTTTCTTCGTCCACTTCAGCGGCCGAGGTTTGCAAGACTCGCACAAGTAAGTATCGTTCTGATTGAATTTCTTCGGGTCAAGACCCATGCATTTCATGTGTTGCCAAACACTAGAATTGAACGCATTTCCAAGTTGTAAGATATGGTACCCTAACATAAACTGTTAAGCAATACGTACTTGCATTTTTCACACTCGACCATCCACTCATCATTGTGTTGCATTTCACACAAACATCGTGTGACATAATCTCCCCATTCAGCTTCCTGAAAAGAATGTAAATGTTTTGTGGCAACGAAATGAGCGAAAAATTACCCAAGACCACCAGAACAAGAACTCTGCTGACTTGCGCATGTGATACCTCATTTGCTTCCTCTTCATCACTGCTCGGATCGGTGCTCACGTTTGCAAGGTCTTCATCGGGTGATACGCCGTTAGCGTCTGAATTGTTCCAAATAAAATCACTCCAAAAAGATGGCTTGCGATTGACAGTGAGAATTTTACCTTTCTGTTGATAATAGGGCGTACTGGAGGTAGGAGTATGTGGAGTTGTCGCATGTGGTGGTGACGACATTGTACCACCTTGGTAGTTGCTACGAAGGGTTTGCGTTCCAGAAATAGGAGGCAGTGGAGGGGGCAGCTCCGGTGCCATAGATCCATCATAGCCCTAGAATAAAAACGATGTACCACAACCGTCCACATTACCATCAAAGCCTTCTCAACGTACAGCAGTGTGCGTGGCATTGGTTCGGCTAGCCATTCGACCTGATGAACGTGTGGGTTGGAAATCTGGAGCTCTCGCTGCGATGAGAGAGCCGTCAGAGACGTCGTGATGTGACGGTGTTGAACTCGTTGCAGCTATACTTGTACTGCTACTGCTGCTTAGCGATGATCGGGTTCTTCCCTGTATGAGGATCCTTGCAGATAGCGTTGTTTTTCGCGTTATAGAACAGAATAAACTAACCGATCCCTTTGGTCTTCCCCTACCCCTGGGAACAACAGGGACAGGTCCTGTTTCAGCTTCTTCCCCACCGCTGAAAACACCCTCGTTTCCTGATCGACGGCGTGATGAAGGGGAAGGCTCGCTAATGGGCCGCCTTCGCTCTTTTGCTTGGGCTTCTGTTTCCATTCGTTTCTGCTCCAGCTCCTGAAAGCGGAAACAGTTATGTACATTCCTCCACAAACATGACTGCTTGTGAGAAACAAGTATTTTCAGTATTGGAAATTAGGCGCGACAAAAGTAGAGACCATACAAACTACAATGCAAACTTGGGCTAGAGCTATGAAAAACGATGATCGATGACCAGTAGCATGTCTGAGTTTGGAATTCTATGCGCGAGAAATTGTCGAGAAAATACGATGACTTTTGCAAAAGTCAGTCACCTGAGCGATTTCGCGGCTAATGGCTTCGATCTTCGCTTTGATATCGTCTTCGGAAATGTCATTGTTGGTCCACTGTGGATGACTGGTATCAGTTTGCGCGGAAAGGGACGTAGCAGCAGCCATTACCTCAGGGGGAAGAGTAGAACTCTACAAAGGTATTGCTAAACAAAACATCCCGCATACTACGCTACTTTCTGAAACAACCTTGCTTGCTGCCATCTCAGGGTGGGATTGTAATCCAGATTCGGCGTCATCTACGAAGTTGTCCGGTAGAGGAGGAGTCTCTGTTACAGGAGCGTGAGTTGGCCTCTGGAAATGTGTCCTGATTATGTACATTACAAAGTCGACTCTGGAAGAGAGCAAGT
>KN726852.1:0-13159 GCA_000816745.1 Ancylostoma duodenale
GAGCAGAAGTGCAATGCTCTCCGATACTAAATGTACTCCTACTATTAGCTCAGATAGTACACGCTAGGTTAGGAAGGGTATTTTCCGTTCATGTGTGTAGTTCATGTGTGTTAATTTTGCGTATCACTCACCCAAACTCATTGCAGAAAGGATTTGCAACGCAAAATTTCCTGTGCAAACCACATGCCAGGGCAGATCTACTCGTTTTTGAGATTTTTCGAGGAGTTCGTTGACACAAGCGGTGAAACTAGTTTGTGAAAGTTGTCTGAGCAGCATTTCCCACACTCATCGATTCGTCGAGTAGAACTCAAATTTCGCGGTTTGTTTCGCTATTCCGCTTGCTTATCTTCCTGTTATGTTTCCCCATATACTTTCCCCTCTTCATGCCCGGAGCCCCAATCTGGTGTCTGTGCAAGGCTTTCCGCAGAGTCAGAGACGCGCAGGCGGGGCGGGAGAACGAGTAATTGATTTGATGAATATCGATTTGCTGCTCTGGGTACGCGTTTCTCATAAGGGGGACACGTAGTCTGAAAAGGTAGTCATGAAAAGGGGATGGAAAGAAGTCAAGTAGTTTTAGCTCCAGCTCCGACCAGTCAGACAAACCAGCTACTGGCGAGTACGCACTGCTCTCGCTCCAGACCATTTTCTGGAAGTCATCCATCGATCGATCCAGTCTGATCGAGTGCTGGTTCCTTCGTTAACGTCACATCTAAATCGCTAATCAGCGCCGCTGCAATGCATTTTCCTCACGCTGACCCAGTCAATCAATCAAAAAACCCATTGATTCTTATATGATCAGACTGGCAGCACTTGGGTACGGTCCTACTTGGTCAGGACAAGCGAGATAGGCCGTGTCAGAATCGGTAGAGCCGCATCGCGGTGGCTCTGCATTGCGATTGCGAAGCGGCTGCGATGGTATCACAATTGATTCAGAGTAATCACTACTGGTATACCTGCCCCCCTTACCTTGAGGTAACACCCGCGGAGATCTTCGCTTTTGAAATGTTGCTGTGTCCTATGGCATTGGCGACCGAACCTATCTTCTTTCTTACGTTCAAATGTACGAGTCAGCGTTAAACGCCGACGACCGCGGGTCCTGCCACGAAAGAGGATGCCATACACGTGCGGAGTGATCAGACCTGCGTAATCTGACGCTTCATCGGATTGACAGCAGGAGGTAGCCTCAGGGTTAATAAGTGACTTCGCAGGAGATTTCCGGTTATCTGAGATCAACATTTCCGCACATCCATGAATTGCTGCTGGGTAGCGAAATGTTGATCTCAACCGCCATAGATTTCTTTCGGTAGTTAGGCGGATATATAGGAGGCTCGCTCTACTGAAGTGCGCCTACTGGCACGCGTCGCATCACCTTCTGCACAGAAACAGGGGGGGGGGGGGTCGATCTCGAATGAGAACGCCAATATCAATGAATCCTGTGGATAGACGGACATTCACAGTGCCATGCTAGTGATTGTGCGACGCCTGCAAGCAAATCTACTACTTTGGAGTCACCTGCATTTTGAAAAAGCATGTCTACCAAGTCTGAGGAGGACAGTATCACGTCGAAGCAGAGTACACAAATGAAATCCCACGAAATAGCATCGCGCCCCGAGAACGACCGTATCTAAAATGCATATCCACCGTTTTGTAAAAGCACTGCGTGCAGATCCACTTGACCTTTTGGTAGCCCTTCTTCGCAGCCGTTGTGTCCCCGTTCCTGCAATGGAGTCGAAACGGAGGAACGCGCCTTTGATACTCAAGGCCATGTTTTGAACGCACTATTGCGTGCTCTAATCGCGATAAATGACCCATGGCGAAAACCGCGCGAAAAACCCCGATTCATAATCGCTTCTTCCTCAATCGTAGCCCTCTTTCTTGGATGAACTCAGCTGGCTTTTGTTGTTCGGGGTCAGAAAGCGTGGATATCCAATGAGTGTCCTTCCTCGCGCAGCGGGCGGAGTTGATCCGCCGAAGCGTTTTCGAAATCTATTGAGTTTTTTTTTTTGGAACGAATCCTTTTGTGCTCTCCGCTACGCTAAGCAATTCATCGGCATGAATTCATCTGAACTGTTCTACTCCTGTTTATTTGAATGACGTTATGGATATGATTTACGTTTATGCGCCTTGGATTTTGTTATAATTTCTCATTGTTGACCTCCAGTAATTTTCATTCTTCAGCTGTCTATGTTTCGCGTCCCACAAGCACCTGGAGAAAATGGTCAGTTATTGAAACATTTCGTTTTTTTTCAGATTTTGAGATGTCCTGTTTCCAAATGTTAAATTCCAAATAATGCTGTGCTAATTGTTTTCCATGAACTCTTCCACACTTTCTCCATAAAAAAAAACGAAACTGGCTACTTCACTTCCACTGCCTCATTGGATCCCGATTCTTTGGAAATTCTAACCTGGACCCTTAATTAAGGAGGTTATTCGATGCCTTGATCACGAAAATCGCACTTCTTTCCTACCCTAGCGCCGTTTTCGTAAGTTTACGATGCGGATAATGTAGAAGAGTGGAATAAAATGCAATCTTCGACAAGTAGTTCGAAGTAATGGCAGTGCCAGAAGCTGTAGCTTGGCTAACGTAAGTGGTGCTACAGCAAAAAGTGCACACGATACTCATATTTATCACCTTCATTAACCTTTTCATCAGTTAGTGAGGAAATTTCTGGGATTTTTTTTTTGAGCAGCAAAGCGGGAAAGTGCCTGATGAGACTGCCATTTCCTTGCCAGAATTCATATTTTCTCTTTGTTTCTTACTGTGATCTCACCACATTTTCACAAAAACGTGATTAGGATAGGAAATTAGTGCGATCTTCGTGATCAGGGCATCGAATAACCCTCTTAAGGGAGGTCCAGGTTAGATTTCCAAAGAATGCGAATCCGGTCACGAGTCACCTTTATAATGCTGTGCCTCTTCTACGTCGCTCGACGTCGTTATCATTCGGTTAATTTCTTTTCCACTTATCTTTCGCGGATTTTCGCTTTCTTCCATCCTATGATGAGCAAGACTTATGAGTTGTCTTTTTTTATGGGATTGCCTAATTTGCACTCATTGCAACAATTTTGAATCATTTGACCTCACACTAGGAGGAGTGTACCCTGCTCTCATCACTTCATTCCTATAGATTTCCCCTCATCTGGAGACTCATTGTCTCTTGCGGTTTATGCAAGCCGCACGTACCCACAACATGCTGCACTATTTTTAGACGATACCTGACAGTAGCATTTTTCCTGTTTATCGACTCCAATCATAAAGACTGGATTTCACAATCAGTTAGTACAGTATATAACTGTCGCTTGCCGTAAGCCTGAGCAGATGGTATTATTGGCAACACTAGATCCATTGCATAATCCTCTTAAGCCCTTCAACTCAATATTAATGTACAACATTCAACTAAAATACCATTTTTCATACTCAATTGGTCAAGTCGATGTTGCGAATTGCTGGCTCTTATTGAACAACGAGAGTCGAGGTTGAAGCTTTATCTTTAGAACCATTGGCGGAGTACTGGATACGTATTACATCCAGCCGTTTCAGCACCGTCAATGGTTGAGTGTGAAGATGTTTGGCCGGACGTTTCTGGCCTAAATATTGCACACTTCTCGTTCTCTCTTTTCCAGTTATCTCTCCAGCCAGTGAAACACTATTACAACCTGTTTAATTTTGCACTCAATTTTAAAGCATTGGTGAAATATCTCTGATCGCTGCACTGTAGAAGAAAACCCTTCCGTTTCAGCTTAAAATGACTTTATTAGCTATTCTGAATATGTTCGATTCTTTCTATGAGTGTTTGTTGCACTGTTCGCAAGCATGCTTTAGTTCTGTTGTATTCTGTCATTCCTCGGCTTATCCTTCAACACCTCTTATCTATTCTATTTTATTTAACACTCTTATCATATGAAATTCTGTGATCTCCACCGGAAATAAACATATTGGTAGTCACGTTAGTGCCAGATACTCCATTTTCAATCCTTTCTAAATTTTAAAAGCCGATTCTGGGCAGCTATCTGGAGTAATTTCTCTGATTGCCCCATGCCTAATACGCCTGTGACTTGAAGAAATATTTATTATTTCTTGAAATCATTTCCAAATAGTTTTTTCTCCCTTCTTGAGCATTTTCTTCCTCATTTTTCTGCAAGTATGTTCGAGCCTTCTGGAAGTAATCCCTCCTCTCATTGCAGTTATTTCCTTATTCGTTAGAATTGTTGTGCTGTCGGTGTCTGTTCCCGTTCGAAATCGTTCGCTACCCCCCAGAGAGATCCCCTCCCGTTGTTTTGGCATTTCCTCGCCAGTGTTTCCATAGAATGCTTGCAGTCTGCATTCCTCTAGCATTTGAATGCCTTGTTATTATCATTTGGTCGTAGTCTTGTAATTTGCATCGTCAGCTGTACAGGCCTTATTGTTTATAAGTGGAATTTACGACCATCGTGATTGTGGCACTTAATTTCGTTCTGATGGAGAACTTGACTGACGCTGATAAAGCCCATTATGGAGCTAGAACACTGGATCACATTCACGCACCAATTAGCTCGTCGTTGTCAGCTTTTCGTTTCTTATACACGGTAAGAAATGCCCAGTTGTGATTAGGTTTCCACTCAGTTTGGATTTCTCCGTAGTTTGCATTTGAGGCAGAGTAAACACACGTGTTTTAAGAGTTTACATTGGGAAGCATTGAACACAGAATTAAACGTCGAAAATATATTAATTTCTAAGTTTCTAAGCATGTAAAAATGTTTCCACTATCAGGAATTAATCATTTGCCTAATCTTCAACTCTGATTCATCTTCAAAGCTATATAGCTGAAATACTATGCTTTTTTTCTAGCAAAACAGCTGCTCTTTAACAACTAGGTTTTGAGGGAGCCTTCGTATTGCTCACACAACAATTTTCGTTCATTCCTTCCTCCGCAAGACCTTCGGAAGTTTGTTTTGAACGGCCGCGAACGCCTTCGCTCTTCCGCCCGCCATTGTTCCGTGTGTGGTATGGCGTCGATGGCCCTTACCTTCTGAATTACTTTGTTGATGCAGACGGATGCCACTGGGGGTATCATGGCCGAGTTCGGCTGGCGGGTTGGTAGAGTGCGGTGGTGGCGACTCTGCATCTCTCACGCACTCCACATCCTTTGCATGGTGGTGGGGACGAGCAATCAATGACAAAGACATTTCCCCTCGCCACCAGCCTGTCCACATCCGCCTATACAGTTATTTATTCATCGTTTGGAGGATTTGTTATTCGTTACTCTCACATTCCTCAAGCCTCCTTAGTCTTAACTAACGGTTCATTACCTTAGTTTCATGTGAAATTTGGCAGAAATAGCTGACTTTCTGAAATTTTGGTAAATAAACAGCGAATTTCTTGTGCTGCATTGCGAAGGTTTCTGGGTGTATGTTTGCCAGAGGTTGGTCATATATCTCTTCCCAAGTTTTTTTCTCTTTTATCGATTTCTGCAACGTCGTGTGCAGCGCCAATTGTACTATGAATCACTGTTTCGCCCTATCATTCCAGTAGGTTACAGCTGCTCTATGAGTTCATGGCAGTCAAAGTTTGCATTCAGACTATTTTTCAATGATTGCTTTCTTTTCAACCTCCTATTCCGAAGTTTTTCCGTGTTTTTAAACAGCTAAAACTTTTAAATTTTTTTGCTACAGTAAGTGATCTTGTGAGCAATCCTATATTATGTAGCTACAAAGGTTATTGCCTTGCATCTTATGACCTATTTTAAGGTGAGGCAGACCAAGAAAATCAAGTACGATCCGTACCGGTGCTGAGTCGTGGTTCAAGCATGCCAGCGCAAAAGCGCATTCCCACAACACTGCGGAACTCCGGTCAGTTTTTTTCTCAATTTTCATTGCTTTTTTATGCTTTTTCAAACTTTTTCACCACCACTGTAAAGATGGTGAGTCTATTCAGTGTTTTTTTTTTCCTTCGAATGCGGGCAGGCTCAACTAGCACACAGCACATTTTTGAATGTGTTACTTTCATGCTGTCCCGAGTTACCCCACAGCGCACTTTTTTCTATTCCATTGTAGTTTGATTGATTTGATGGATTACTGAAAAAAGAAAGCAATCTAATGCAATCGATTCGCTGGGCTGCAGAAAAATCCCATTGTTAACCTTTTTATTCCTACTGTACGTTTACTGTTATTTGTTTTAATTTTACCTCGCAGGCTTAGAAGCTAGCTTAGCTCTCCTTATTTCTTTCACAGATTTTGGCAAGGTTGTCATTTGTTTTTTATTTAATGCATTTGATCTTCCCAATGATGGGAAGGTCGTGATGAAGATTATGATTATGGAAAACTTTGTTCTAGCATAATGTGAAATGAAAGAGTAAATGAAAGTTCTTGGGAGTAGTTTACTTTGAATGGAATTGAATAGTTCCCTTAGAGTGGAATTGAATAGTCGGTTCGGGTTTGGATAATCGGTTTTTTTTAAAGAAAGTCATCTTTCCGTTAATCAGCTGCAAAGCGCCTGCTCTGCGATTTTCAGTCTTGTTCAACCAGGATTCGTAGTGTGGTACTTTTCCGTAACATTTCTTCCATGTGCTAACTGACTTTGGGAGATCTTCTGTTCTTTGCGTTGAACCAGAACTAAGTGCTAGTGTTTCTTCGCAACTCATGTTTTCAGGAAATTCCGCTGGTGCCATTAACGAGGAAGACTTTCGGAAAGCTTTCACACAAGTCCCAAAATGTGATGTAAGTCATCTATTTGATACAAACACATCAACAATCCTTATTTATTTATCCGCCATCCTCAGATATACTCAGCAAAAGAGCTGCAGTCACAGCTGGAGTCGATTCGTCAAGTTCTCGAGAATTCTCAACTGGACTGGTCTCAACGCGTTAATTCGGTGCGTCTAATTCCTTTTACTTTTTTTCTGATCGAGTGAAACTTGTTCCACTATTCGGTTTCTACTAGTGGTAGTTCGTTGCTACATAGACATTCTCAGCGAAGTTCATATCGAGAGTAAAACCATAGCCTGGAAAGTGTCTTAACTTTTTTTTTGTTTAGTTGAAGTTACTTCGATCAATTCTGATAAATGGTGGAATGGATTTCGAAAGTGAACTTATAACCGGTGTTCACTGTCTGGAAGACGCTCTCATAACTTCTGTTAAAGACTTGCGATCACAAGTGTGTCGAGAGGCTTGCATAACTGTCAGGTGGGTCATGTTTCTTGTTTTGCCCCCACATCACATAGAATTTCAGTTGTTCATCTTTCATCCCAAATTCTAAAATATTGTCTATTCCGTTGAGCCTTTTCTGGCTCTTTTATTCTTGCGAATCACAACTCATTATAAAACTTTTGTGCATGCTCGCTTTACCAATTTTAACTTTTTTTTGTGGAGAAATGTGAAATTTTCAGTGTAGTCTGTTTGCTTACTAGACGAAATACTTAGCTGTAAACGTGCTATTACACCTGGCTTTTTCACATACGAACAATTGCTAAGCCTGTTATCTTCATAGACATATTTCTGGCTGGCTCATATGTTAGAGAACCCTGTGGCACGTTTACGCTAGCATCCATACATATTATATGCGCAGGTGAAAATGACCTCCTTCAAACGTATTTTTCAGTTTTCTCTGCGAAAAACTCGAGACATCTATAGTACGACTATGCGAGGCCATCTTACCAGCAACGATTGCCCTTATTCAGAACAGTGCCAAAATCATGTCATCGTCTGGCGCCAATGCCTGTTATTTCATTGTTAAGGTGAACTTCTTTTGTGTGTTAATTTTTTGGTTTGATTCCTTAGTTTTTTCATTTGTATTGATGGTTGATCCATTCTGCCTTTCCGCTTCAAACATCCATTTAAAAAAAGTTTATTCAGCACGTAGAACATCCTAAGCTGATTCCGATTGTTCTGTCATACAGCTCTTCGAAGTCGAAGGAAATAAGGAAGTGAGTTAGTCTCGTCTTTTGATGTATTACTATTTTCATGTGTTTTTTTTTTAAATTTAGCTATACACTCTTCTTTAGAATTGTTCAAGATCTTGTGAATCAGATGCTTGCGATTTGGACGCCGGCGAAGCTTGAAAAATCTCTAAGCGGAATCATTGACTGCATAAAGGTAGGTGTTGCGAGATGGTTTCAACCCACTTCTTCTTTTAATGCACATCTATAACCTTCTTGAAATTATTCATTCAACTGTTTGCTACTTTATGGGGGTCTCCCTCAGTGTATTTGATTCTATGAACTGAATTTTGCATCTTTCTTTCATTATAAGAAACAGAGATTCACATTACATTTCGTTACATTACAGGAAAAGTGGGCATTCTAGTTTTAGTCAGTCCTACTTTAACTGAAGGCAGTCCTCAAAGTTATTTTTGCTTCTAAGGTGTCATGCCATGACCGATGTGGAAGTGGGTGGTGATGTACTATTTCGCCTATGCCGAAGTTTCCACTTCTCAAAGAAAAAATCCTGTTAGGAGCCTAGAGTCATGTGAAAATTTGTGGCCGTTTGGAATTGGGGATCACGAGAAAATTGTGCCCGCTTCTCTTTCTTCTTTCTTCAGCAGGAATGTTAGTTGGACAGATTTAGAGAAAAAAAGGGCACAAGAAAGTTTGTGATGTTAGGAGAGGCAGGCGAGAAACGAAGTTTGTGGGTAAAAATTCTCAACCATTTTCAAATTGAGTATTCTCAACTCGCGAACTAGTTCTGTGACATGTTGACACATGCATTGAGTCAAAGGCTGGAAGTTTTTTGAGATTTCGATAACGGCAGAAGCCGTAGTGATCTGACAGAAGAGAAAATTGATTAAATAAATAAAATCGATTCTAATGACTTTTCTTTCTACAATTACCTGCTATTCCCTCACTCATTCCCTTACCTTTTTGTTTTTCTCTGTGATAATTTTGTTACCTTTCAACTGAGCCAAATTAATTTCAGAAAAGTGACATTCTAGAACGTTAAAATCATGAGGAAATAGCTCCACTTCTTACCACTCCTGAAGAGAAGAAAACGCGCAACTCAATATGATTGGCCTTAATGCACGGCGGAAGAAAAAGATTCCTAGTCTGCTACAGTAACCTTTCCTTCCACCTATTACTTGGGCAGCCCTGGTGATTAAGAAGGGAAAGTTTTACTTAAATGCGTGCGTGCGTCACGCGTGTAACTATTGGTGAGAGAAACCTAGACCCATTCAACACACAAGTCAAACGCAGGTAAATGCTCGTGTTTGCTGCTGTCCGCCACGGTTCTTATTCACGTTGAACCCTGCTGCGTTCACCTGTGTTCATGAAAACACACACACATTTTTGGTTTACTAAAAAATAGAGCGATGTTTTCACATTTTTCACATGCATGCATTTAGGCGGGTATTAGCGACGCGGATCCACAGGCACGCACGTCTGCTAGAAATGGCTATCAGCAACTGGATCAACATTTTCCACATCAAGCTCAGCTTCTCTTCCAGGCATGTGAATTACACCTCTTCACTTCTTATTTACATTAATCACTAAGCGCTTTATAGAGTTTGGATCCAGCCAAGCAACGATCTTTGTCCGGAGCCATGTCGGCAGCATCATCATCACAGTCAATTAACAGTGAGCGTGATTCACTTCATATGGCTCATAGACCCGGCGCATTGGGTTTGAATAGGCCTAAAAGTTGGTAAACAGATTTCCCTGCTTTGCTTTAGCGTCAGCTCATATGTTCCAGCCACAAATTTTTTCGCCGGTCGCTCCGCTTCCGAAATCGACGCGAACGCTGTACGCCGAGCAGCAGCTTACACACCCGCTAAGAGCAAGCTCACTGGATCAGTTGCAACACGAAATACTCCCGGTGAGTACATATGTTCCAAAAGAGCTCCGTATGTGTGCAAGACACAATGTGTGCAAAGCAAAATTCTCGCAGGATAATACTTCGTTTATCGTATGAATTAATCTCCTGAGAATTGTATACATTGCTATCTTCTTCACTTTTCTTTTTTTAGCGCGCCCGTCTGTTGTTCGATCCGGAATTCCGCCTTCACGGCAAACGCCCTTGAAGACAAATAACTCTGTAAATCCTCCAGGCAGCGTTTCTCAACGTTAGTTGATTTATGCTCCGTTCACCACAGTCCGGTTGTGAGATGACTGGGCGTCTTGCTCTTGTTATGATGCGGTTTTATCCATTCCGCATAGATTCATGGTGGGCTGATCCAATTGCGAAATTATTTGTTGGCGTAATGATTAGCATCGATTGATTTGATATTAGTGGTGTTATTTCAGCTGGATCGAGGAGCACGTCGCCTTCACGAACAGGAGCTAATCGCCGCCCTGCTCCAGTTAGTTCTACACCTTCAGTGATGTCGTCAAGTCGAATAGGCATTGGCAGACCACGTCAGATAGGAACGAGAGAAGCGAGTCCAAGGCGATGTAAGTGTTATATAAGTTTACCGCTGCCAAATGCAATCACATTTCCTCCTTTATGGAGTGAGCTTACGGATTTTTTTTATATATCTTGCTTCCGAAAAGCAATGGTCTTTTTTAGTTAGTGGAGGTACTTTGAATCGTGGAGCGAGCGCAAATGGGCATGCTGCTGGTAACGACACTCGTCAGTTATGTAATGCTATTGTAAGTTCTCGATTATATTTAACAATTACACCTAACGATTTTTATTCGCCTTCTTTGAACAAATTAATGATCGTTGAACTCCTTTTCTGTTATGTGGATGTTTAAATTTCACAATATCCAAAGTAGCGCAACTTTTTAAAACTATGGAAAACAACTGGAAGGAAACTTTTCAATCCTCTTTGTCTTTGGCGATATTGCTATTGTTTTCAGAGGAACTTCTCGCTGACTGCTGACGACGAAGAGTTTTCCTTGGGTGTTTTAAGGTGTGTTAAGATTCTTTATTGTTGTCATTAATTCAGATAGCTAGCCACCACCCCAGAAGTCCTTAGACATGGAATACTTTTGGAATTTCCTTCTTCATCTTTCTAGGATGAGATCAATCTGCTTGTTTAAGAAATTTCACCGGCCGGCATCCTGAGTGGAAATAAACTTCATGCGGTTTTGTTAGCAGTTTGAGCCATCTTCGATTCCGAATCTTTGAAGTTTAATTTATTTTTGCATATCTCACAATTCTTAGACTCGCAGTAGGTAGAGGATAGCGCTAATAAACGTAGCATAAGATTGCACATATTCTTATTTGCTACATTAAACACTACATTTGACGTTTTCTTTTTTTTTGATTCATAGTTGTAGAGGTATTAGATGTTTTGGTTACTGGGAGCAAATATGAGCACTTTATTCAACGAACAAGTTTTCTTTAGGTACGATCAGGCTGGTCTCACTGATGCTTTAAACGCTTGCACTTCTTCGAATTTGAACGAGAGAAAGGATGGACTCCGTTCTTTACTGGAGATTCTGAAGTGAGGGGCACAATTTTTATTTCAGTGTTGTCTTTTTGTTGGGCGGGTGTTTTAACACAGAAGTTTTATTCCAGGTCTCGGCGTAATATTCCTCCTCCAGATATCAAAAAGATATGTGATGTCCTAAACAAGCTTCTCACAGAAGGAAATCACAAGGTATGTTGTCGTTTTTTTTTTTGACAATGCTTTCACTCATTAGTGTTTTTTTTTTTGCCTCTCATTTTCCTTAGTAATCCCTATTTCAGCTTTTGTCAATGGTTATGGATATACTGAATGTCTTTGTGTCCTCCTATCATGATAGCCTAGGGGATTGGTTGCAGTTCCTTTTGTTAAGACTTCTTCATAAAAGCGGAGTTGAAATACTTCCTACTGTTGTGGTGAGTGATTTTCTTCGTCCGGATCTGGAGGCGATGATAATCTCCATTGATCACTGTCAGCGCTAAAGAGTGAAACTTTTTTTGTTTAGCAACCCCTTAACATGGCTCTGAAAGCTGTGCGCACTACGTTTCGGCCAGAGCTTCAACTAATCGCTATTTGCAAAAACATTCAGGATCCGATCCAAACACCACCAGTAAAGGTAAACCGTGCTGCTTAGCCTTGTCAACTATCCTAAATAATTGATTTTCGTTTTTTGAGGATCGCTACGTTTGTGTAAATTTTAGGCGAAAGCTGCCACTTTGAACTATCTGCATGAGTTGTTGCAAGGTATGGAGCAGGGATCTAACCTTAGTCGAGATGAAGTCCGCGGAGCAGTGCAGAAGATCTTCCAGTGGATGGAAGATCCTAAGAATGTTTCTATTAAATTGGTATGTACCCTGAGGCAGTAATTCATGTTGTTGTCAAATAGCTTATTGTAACTGATTGCTCAATGTGATTCATGTTTACAGAATATTGAAAGGAACTTAATTTGTGTTCGTTTCTCTAGGCCTGTGAACGAGTGATATACGACTTCTTCTCCCTGAACACCGCTGACTTCTCTACCATACTTTCGACATACCCGCCACAATGGAGAGAGTTTGCGTACAGTCTTCTCAAGAAGAACAAGCCCAGGTGTGTAAAAAATATTTTAAAGAATTCTTTGCTCATGTTAACCCAATGGATATTATTTTCCCAATTCCGTGAAAAATTGCTCCTAGAATTTTTGTGGTCATATCATGAGGCGCCTCTGTCTGTGGGAGTTTAGCGACTCTCCCTACGTGTAGTGTGTGCGATTTGTCAAGGATTAGTTTTACCCGATGTGTACATGGTGAAGCAGTGGAAGATTGCTTCGAAAATGTGGGCCGAGCAATCACAGCGTAATATGAGTAGAATGAGTGGGGATGAGTGCACAGTTTTATATAAATGGGTCACAAATAAGGCACTGGAATTGTACCTTCGAACGGTATGAAATGATTACTTGAAGGGTGCCGGTTCCGCCGTCACAAAGGTAAAGTTGCACTTAGGGAACGCCTTCAAGGTTTTCACTACGAATTGCCATGAGCTGTTGATTGCAATGATATAAACGATTTCATGCGAAATGCGGGAAAACGTCTTTTCCAGTCTTTTCTTTTTGGGGAGCAGTTGAGTGGAGCTAAAGAGGGAGTACGAGTTTTCCTCGCTATGCGCTTCCTTGCTGGATCGCACCTCTTAATTTGATAGGTGGCGCGCTTTCAACGAGGGAATATATGGAGAGGAAACCTCGTATGTCCGCCCTAAGCTCAATTTCTCAAAAGCGGGGGGGTGGGGGGGGGTCGGGGGACGACAGATAGTTACGTTTACGTAGTATTCGTACTTCTTCTTCTTCTTCTTAGTTTTCCTAGACTA
>KN726852.1:18094-28778 GCA_000816745.1 Ancylostoma duodenale
ACTTCAAGTCGCTCATCCTGCATATTTTCAACGTGCTCGCAGTTAACGATGTCACCTTGAAACGGAGTGCGCTAAAGCTTCTTACCAAAATATGGTGGGTCTAGAACGTATAACTGATCAAGTTTGATCTTTTTCTTCTTTTATCCGAGTATGACGGACTGGAACCACGGTGTTTTAGCGTAGCACAAGCGGTGAGCTTCTACGACTTAGCTGAGATGACACTTTTCAAGGTGCTGGATTCGATTGCGGAAGAGGAGAATCCGGTTAGCATTGCTTTTTACTTGAAAGTTTTTTTGGCCGTTATTGGTTATTTTTCTTTCTTCTTTTCTGGATTTTTTTGGTTATTTTTTGAAGAAAGAAATCTGGAGCCAGATTGATATTAAGAAATTTCTCAGTAATCGGTGTTACTTTCAGCAAGTAATGAACGTCGCCGATGAATGTTTGAAAACCTTGGCCACGCATTTCCCGCTCCATGTTGTTATTCGCGCAACGAAGCCCATTATTGCTCAAGAGGTTTGCAGGCGTTTCCTTCATTAGCAAAGTTTACTGTTTAATTGAGCTTTTAGAAATTTAATGTCCATTTACTTCCAGAATGATCCTCGGGTTGGCCCTGCCCTTAAAATGTTGACCCGCCTCATTGAATCCCTGGACGCTGAGGAATTGACGGCCAGACTACCCGAAATCGCACCTGGCGTTGTGAACGTAAGTTTTTTCCTACACACAAATAGTTTTGTGGCGCTAACGAAGAATTCCTGGTAATTAGTCACTTTTTTAGTGTTACTCCAATCCACAATCTAGCGTTCGCAAATCGACGGTGTTCTGCCTTGTAGCTATGGTGAATAAACTGGGTAGAGAGCCAGTTAATCCTTACCTAACATCCCTGTCGAACAGCAAAGTAAGTTTGGATTCTTGTTAAGTTCTTTTTTTCTGCTAATATGGGCCTCTTCATACGTAGTGATAGTTGGATTGTTTGAGTGCATAAGGCAGCGTTTTGCTTACTCGAGAAAGTTCTCATATGCTTGATTTCAACAACCATTATGCTCTTTTTTCTGAAGGTTCTTCTGCGCTGTAGGGCAGTTCTGGGAACCAAGGGGAAGTGGTGTTCCATAATTGTCTCTCCAATCAATAATTTCTAGGTTGTGGAGAAGAAAAGCCCAGGCGTTCTTCAAAATTTCATCAGTTTATTCAGAGGTTTCCGAAAGGGATAAAAGAATAAACTCACAGAAAGAGTGGGTGTCTTTTTCGGTGTGTTCTGGCGCAAGTTATTGATTGGTTGGGCAACTGGAACACATAGGCATAATTCGAGCGGTTTGTAATATGATAGGGCAAGTACTTATGATTTCCTGCATAAGGGCGAGAAAATGATTTGAGAAATAATTTAGCGGTGGGGGGAAGCTAGGGGAATAGGAGAAACATGTATTTTAAAAGATAATAAACAGAATGAGACTTATTCCTGAAGGTTTTCTGTTTCAGATCCATCTACTAGAGGTGTACATTCAGCGAACACAGACGTCTTCTACACATTTTTAATCACCGTAACATCACCGTAACCGGTCGACTTGAACGACGTTTGCTTGGTTTAGGTGCTTGTTATAACCACATACACACCCATATATCCGCTATAGCATTTTCTCTAACATTCTGTTGAGTGTTTCAGGGATTAATATTGTATCGATTACTGGTGCAGAATATTCTAATATTGGTTTTACCCTGATCCTTCTCTCACTGGTTCACACAATATGTCGATTATCGATCGGTTGTCATTCTTCTAACATTTATTTTGTTCGCAGAGCTATTCGGCGCCCCCCGGTGTTCACCACGCCCCATATGCTACTCACGCGCGTACTTTTTGTTTGCCACACAACATGTGCATAGTATTTGTCGTCGCCTTGTTGCTCTTTACAGGATAAATAGATGAAATTTCAGTTATCTCATGAAAGAGACTCGTGCGGGACTTTCTTGTAGTTCTATACGTTTTGTTGATGCTCACTGGCAGTACGAGCAGTACTCGTACAGCACACAGCTTTGCCCTGAATTGTGAAAAGCCGCCGCAGACGCGCCCATTCGTACCCTCCATGAGTTCGTTGTAACGTGATGTGAGCGGAGCCGCTGCGCTTTTCCTGTGCTTATAATTGTGTTAAGGCGCGGTATTTATTATTGTGGCATGTATTATTATAGCGTTGTAGGAACAATCACCCCCCTTTTTCTCGTGCTGAATTAAAGTCCGGATTATGTTGATATTGAATAACAATTTTTCAAACTTTGTGGTTGTATAGAAACAAAATGAAGTTTTAATGCCTCGACGCTTGTTTTGTTTGGAAAGTACTTTCTTTATACACTCTCATACAGCAGCAGGACAGATGGATGTCATGATATTGAAGAGATTGGTCTCGGAGGCGGCGTCATGTGCTTCAGAACTTGATCGAGCCACTGAAAATGGAAATATCAATTGTACAGAGAATTACAGTAGTTTTCGTAGGAGCTTGCGTGGAATCTTCTTTGCAGCCAACAGACGATTGTCGTGTAGGATTATCGGACACCTACCATCCGCGCGCGTCAGGCCCGTCAGGTAAGACAATGTACGTATAGAAAGCTGCTGTTCCAGGCTCTTTCCCAGGAAGAACGGGTCGTCTTTAACCTAAGGTGAAGGTAAGGTGTTAGAGCGAGTTAAAGCATCTCTTCAACCATTTTTGGCTGTTCCTTCCTAGATTCAAAAACGTATAATGCCCTGACGCTGCGCGTGCGCGTGGTAAATGTCCGTAGACGGTCATGTAGATAGAGATTGGTAGTTTTTATTCGTTCAGATTAGAGAGTTTACGGTAATGCGTGTTACGTCTTTCGAATGCGCTGCTCTTTCGCTATCAGACAGTTCTTGTCATTTACTTTTGAAGCATTAACCTCCTTAAGCTTCATACTTATTAATTAATTGGTCAAGGCGGATGAAATGGCATTTTTCCACAGCGGTCTTGTGTCTGAGAAGCCTTTGAAACAGTTCGAAGGCGCGAATCCATGCAACAGAAATTAAAATCTGACCAGTACAACTCTCGGAAAGTGGATTTGCTATGAGGAAAATGTGGAGAATAAATTTAACAATAGAGTAGCGGTACATCTGAACTTTCGTATGTGCCCACCGAATTTTCCGAAGCTGTCAAGCAATAAACAGGTCTTCTTCAGAGGCAGGTGAACGGTTAGGCCCTGTCTTAGTGTCTCCAACAACAAATGTGCTCTTTTTGGATCAGGAAAACCGATGGGGGACTGATCATCTACGCGAAACGTCACAAGGCTCAGATCGCTGCTCTGGTAGCTTTTAAAGCCTTGAATGAACTCTAAGAGACACCAGGTCTTTGAAATACTCGTTAGCCTTTGTGGACTTGACACCAAGTTTCTTGGGCTTGAAGCGTGAACAAGTTAAAAAAGAGGAGGAAAAGGGCCATTACTGCTTTCTAGAGCAGCAGTGGAGGTTTCGAATGGCATACGAGGAATTACTTAAAAATAACAGATGAACGGAAAATTGCAACCTAAGTAACCGCAAAGACTTATGTCAACACCTAAGATCACACATACGATGAAACCTTGGTGTTCATCCTGAATTCCAAAGTATCTAGGATGGAATAAATAAATAGAGGTAGAACTCCGGATTGCCAGCTGATCTTTAGAGTTGCACTTTCTACGCGAGCACGAATGACGCAAATAAGTCAGTGACGATAGTGCAGGAAAAAAAGTATGCAAACAATACGCATAAGAGAATCATCGGTGGCACTGTCGGATACATAGCCACTAGAGTTTTGACCGAATCGAATAAAATTCGAATATTTATTCGAGTGTTCGAATATTCGAAAATTCGAAAATTCGGCGGTTCCGAAATATTCGAAAGTTCGAATGTTCGAAAATTCGAAGGTACCGAAAAATTCGAAAGTTCGAATATTCGAAAATTCGATGGCCCCGCAATATTCGAAAATTCGACGGTCCGAGATTATTCGAAAATTCGAATATTCGAATATTTTAGACCAAAAATTCGAATATTTGGAATTGGTTTGCTTCGCAACTATTGCTTGAGTTCCTCTTTCTCGCTGAAGAACCGTTCCAATTGAAACCCCAGCCTAATTTCTCATTAGGTTCCACATTACGACGTTTGATGATCTCTCCGGTAAAACCTACGTATGCATTATACTTCTCTAGTCACTTGAAAAATCAGCAGTTTTATGTGAACTTCTGGTTATTCAAGCCTTTCCTCCAGAATATGTAAGTGAACTACAAACTATAATAATTAATTTTACACAGCATTCTTCCCAGTATCTAGCCGATTTGCAACTACTGTTTCATTGAAACTCTTTCAACATAACCGTTAGTTGTGGAATTCAAAGTTCACACAAAATCTTGGGATCCTCTTATTATCCTTTCTGTCCAAACATGCTCCGAGACCTTGTTATAGGAGTTCTGTTGGTTTTGACATCCAACGTACAAGCATGCAGTTGGATCGGATGAACAGAAGTAATAACGAGGAACGGAGTAACACGCGGTGTTTTTCTTTATTATCCCTGATGCTTTTTTGTAGATAGCTGGACGCTCATTCATGACCAAGATAACGGAATCATTGTACCCAAAGCTATTTCTACTGCGTCAATACCTCTACATTCAACATCATCACTCGTTTTGTTGAACTATAACACAGAAATATTATAGAGAACGCCTTCTCACGGAAGAAGGGTTTCATCCACTTCACGGTCCTTTAATAGTAGTTTCAGACCTCAAAAGAGAGGCGTTCCTAAGCTTAGGAATTCTAACCAGTTGCAATTCTAAAACCATTATGGTGTCAACTCCAAAGCAGCACAAGCTTCCACTCATGAGGGAGTTGTGAGAAATTCTAAAATGGCAAATGAAACTTAATAACCGAAAAGTTTCATGCCCGTCGTGATTGGGGAACATATTGCATTGTTCGCCTACATGGGTACGAAGTTTTTTTTTTTACCAAATAGAATGTTATTCGAATAAATATTCGAACATTCGAATATTCGAAAGTTCGAATATTCGAAAATTCGGCGGTTGGCAAAAATTCGAAAATTCGAATATTCGAAAATTTGGGGACCTCTACAAATTCGAAAATTCGAATATTCGAAAATTCGGCGGGTTCAAAAAATTCGAAAGTTCGAATATTCGAAAATTCGATGGTTTGCAAAAATTCGAAAATTCGAAGGTTCCTAGAAATTCGAAAATTCGGATATTCGAATATTCGAAAAATATTTCCGAATGTAAAACTCTAATAGCCACCATTAGTGTTAGGTTGGTATGGAAGTGTTACACTAAAATTTACTTTTCGATCCAGAATTTTTTGGTCTTGAATTGAAATTCTTTGGCAATAGAATGTGGTAGGATGTTTTATTTCTTCTCAGCTATGAAAATTGGTAGGTCAGGCTCCATCTAGGAACAATAATGGTATGATTATTTTTAAAAAAGTGTAATGGTGGTGCAAGAAACTAACCTAATACATATTTGTAATTTCAAAATTGTCAACTCCGGAGCAGCAACCAGGGCTAGCATTTAAGGTACGTCATCCAAGCAAACCTGGTTAGCGTAATTGGTTATCCTATACTAGCTTACGTGGTTAGAAGACGCAGGACGTGAAAGTTGATTTGCTAGTGAATTTCAACGTTGTTAATTCTTCTATTACCGCGGTGAAATCGTCTATCCCGAACAACGTTGGCGAGGTCGCAACATTTATCTGCTTTCTGATTAGCCTTGGTGAATCAATGAAGTCTGTAATAATCATGGGCCCGGATGCATCACTGAGATTAGCCATGGTAAACGTGTTAACGAATCTAATCTACCCTTCATCTGGCACCCATCAACATGGCTATCCATATGAGACGCCGTCTAAGTGAACCCAGTCTGTGCTACCCATGGGTAGTCCTAGCTAAGGGTATGAGAATACCCATCCTCCCACTTATGTATCAGAGTCATGACGGTGAAGCGCTCACCGTCAGCGGGGCATGAAGATGTATCTCTATCCAACACGGCGTCGACGTGATGTCTTTCCGTTGGTACTCGGCACCCCAGCCCTTGACGAACGACATGCGTATGATCGTCATCTTCGTCAATTCGTAGGACGCGTCAAATCCTCGCGTGGAGCAGTCTGCCAAGAGCTGGAAATCACGGATTTGTCACTGCTGGAGTTTGTCGAGGGTTAAGGCATAAGACAGAAGGAGACATGGAAAACCTAGCATACTGCATTGTCTGATTAGAAAAACAAGGGTTCGGAAGAAAAAACATGAAATCGATAATAATTTTTGTTTCTGAGCAGTACGAGCTACTCGTTCCTGGTTCTTTTCCAAAATAATCGAGCGAAAAATGTTGAAATCCAAAAAAAAAAGAGAGGAACACAAAATTTAACTAATTTTGAGGATGCCTGCATAGTGGTAGATGGAAAAGTAGTCACGCTTCACGTAAAATACTTTTTACAGGGTGGCTGAAAAGTATTGGCGCGTTTTTCGGCGCTGCTTTTTTACAGGTAAGGTCAAGCAGAGGGAGGATAATTTGGTATGCATGTTGTAGCACGCTTCATGTACTTTCTTGTGATTACTGCAGAAGCACTTCCTTTTTAGTAATGAAGCATTGTGCTCATCGGTCTGCGATAGCTCAATTGGCAGCAAGTGGATTGAAGACGTCATGGATTGCGTATCGTCTGAAAGTGCCACTTCGAATGGTCCAGAGAATCGTGAAGCAGTGGAAATCAGAAGGGAATGTCGATGTCAAGAAAAAACCAGGTTGGCCTCCTTCTGTCAACATTCGTAGAAATCGTGCCATAATTAAAAAAGAGGATAACCCGAAATGACGCGGTGAGCCTGAATTCCATGGCAAAAAGTTTGAATATATCCCGGCAAAGTGTGCAGAACATCGTCAAAAGTTCTCTGGGGCTTCGAAGTTATCGTCTGTACCGGGGGCAGCATTTGACAGAGGATGCCATGCAGAACAGGCTGGCTCGATGCAAGAAGTTGGTTGAATTGTTCAAGGTGCGCCGCGTCCAATACGTGCTATGGTCGGACGAGAAAATCTTCAGCATCGAGAAGGCACATAATCGTCAGAATGATCGGCAACTGATGGGTCCGATTCAATGAAACGAAAGGAAAAGAAAAATCGCCACACAATCACTTTTTCCAAAAGGATTAATGGTTTGGGCAGAAGTGAGCGCCACGGAGAAGACTCCGTTGATTTTTATCGACAAAAACGTGAAGATAGATGCCAAAACGTATCAGGACCAGGTCCTGTCTAAGGTTGTGGCCCCGTGGAAGCAAAGGAACGTAGATGGAATATCCCAGCAGGATTGGGCTCCTGCACATGGAGCGAAGTCAACCGTGGCCTTCCTCGACGCTCATGTGCCTGGATATATCTAACAAAGGATGAATGGCCTTCAAACAGTCCTGATCTCAATCCACTGAACTTTTCCGTTTGGGGCTACTCAGAAGAAAAGTTGAAGGTCAAGAAAATCACCACCTTGAAGAACCTACAACAGGAACTTGTAAAGATATGGGACGATTTGGACCAGGACTACCTGCGGCGCACCATCGATTCCGTGATCCCTCCTTTCAAGGCCTGTGTAAAAGCAAAAGGAGGCCATTCCAAGCATTTTATTTGAATGTTGCTACTTGTATGCTTGTTCTGTTGACATAAAACATCAAGTTGGACAGCGTAAATTTCTGAGAATATAGCGTTTCTGCGCGCGCCAACACTTTTCAGCCACCCTGTATTTACGCTGTACGAATTTCAGAAGTCATAGCCATTGTAATTGTGTAAGTGATGATTGATTCAATTAATTAATTCGTACAGGAACTATGTGTATCAGATTGTGAGCAAAAAAAACTGCATCCCCGTTAAAGAAGAACGTTTCAGTAACTTGGAAAGAAATTTCAACAGGTCCTCGGAGATTCCATGTAGTTCTTTATTGGATCAACATATGATTTTTTTGCGTCAATGTCTGTGTTATGCTATGTTCCGTGGGTAATATACAGGGAGCTCCAAAGGGTCGCAGATAAGGGGTGGGATCGCGAAGCGGCTCTCTTGAGCAAAGACACAGGCCCTCTGCATTCTGGCTCTGGTTATCTGCTTCTGCTGATCTTTTTTTTTCTTGGTACACTTGTGCGTAATTCCATATTTGAGTAGATAAATAAAAAATAAATGAATAAATATCCGGACAAATGAGTTAAAATCACACAATACCCAAGGAAGGCTCGAAATGCCACTCACCGTCCTGAAGCACTGCTCGTCGAAGATCTTCAGTGAACATTTATTGGCGATTTTGACTACAGTGGTGGGATGGAAGCCGTGGATGAAGTTGCAGTTCCGCGACTGGACGAATATCGCCGAGTCGGACTCGCACTCGGCGAACAGTGTGCCCTGGTGCCGGACATAGGTCAGTTTCACGCCTAAATACTCGGAATATTCTTGCCAGAAATGAGGGAGAACTGAACTATTAATAAAGGAGCTTATGGAGGAACAAAAAAAAACAGATCAACAAATACAACACTACAAATTATAAATAAAATAAAAAATCGAATATAGAAATAAATACGTTAGGCTTAACATATGGAAAATCAGGACCAGCTAATAGTAAAACTTGCCTTTCCCGATTAACCGCCTAGTGTTCTCGATGGGAGGATTTCGATTCACGTTAGAAAACAATCCTAGACTGATTTTTTGTGGATTGTTGGTTGGATCCGTATAGCCATCGATGAATACTGGAGATGACGTGACCTGAACACGTAGCGGTGATTCGGATGCAAAATTTTGTCGGAATTGAAGTATATATAAGGTATCAAAATAAGATATTATGTTGAACAACCAGGGCAACAAAAACAAAACATTTTCTTACACGAATTTGCTCTCCAACTCTGGTATTCATCTCATAGTAACTGATAGTAGCCCAGTGTTCAGGTTGGACGCATTGCACCTAAAAATCTGAGCTATTCAGGGAGACTTTGCATGTTTAGCTGCGAGGGTCAAGGATGTGAACGAAATTTTCAACCAGCAAAGACAGTGATCCCGCAAGGGACAGTTTTCAATGTCTAAGAGAAGAAAACGAATACAGTTGTCTCACCGCTACTGTTGGCACACTCGGTGAGAAGCTGTAGCCATCGGCATCGTCCACCTGCATCTGATTGAACTGGGAGTGGCTGTAATATCTACCTCGCGTGAAGATCTCACATTGTGAGCAAAATTAATTATCTGACCGTCAACAGAATTTCTAAGAAAGAGTAGGGAAAGTTAAAATAGTGGTGTGTTAACGATAATGGAGATTTAATATGAATGGACGAATGAACGAATGAATGAAAAATTGACTGTGTAGTTAGAGCACAGGATCAGCAACGTGTTTTGAGTTACAAGTATGCCTCTGAGAGTCGTACAGGAAGAAATCTACACTTATTTTAAAGGCACCATCCCACCTCGAATTCGTTTTTGAGAAAGAATTTCCAGGCGCTGGTGATTACAACAGTATACGTTATTCTATACAAAACTGCTGAAAAACCCCTTTTCGAGCCATAATTTTTAAGGAGCATGTGGACGGAGCCGAGGGCGGAGCTAGGAAACTCTCCGAATAATTCACTCCAGGAGACGCACCTTCTGGAGAAATTCGTACTATTCGCGAGAGTTCCTCATCCATTCTCTAACAGAAGAGAAAGCTCCATGGATGACTAGCAAAGGAGTTCACGGTCCGGAAACCTTGGAATTCCGCCTTGGTTCGGGAGCCAATGCGGGATTGCAGGTTTCCACACCACGTACTCCCTTGCTCGTCGCACATCGAGCGCAGTTTCTATTCCGTTAGGGAGTGGATGAGGAGCTCTCGCGAATATGTAGCATGAATTTCTTCAGAATATGCTTCTCCTGGAGTGAATCATTCGGAAAGTTACTTTGCCCTCTCCCGGCTCCGCCCACATGTTCCTTAAAGGCAGCACACACGGAGATTTTTGATTTGAAGATTTCGCGGTAGATCGGGGTTTTTAGGGACGATGAACTCATCGACAACGACGAAGTAGCATGAAACACGCGAAAAAACACAGAAAATGATGGCGATGTTTCATGTGTGTCCACGGCGCGGACGAGTGTTCCGTGATGGGTCCCGCCACGAAACCCTGTAAATGGTAAGAATTCTGTGACCCAGCCCCCGCTGAACGGCATGCGCACACCCTGTCAACGGCGTTAGTTGGCGCGACGAAGTCATTTTTGTCCATATCGACAGATGTGTCCACGGCAGTATCATCGCAGGTAGGCGGCCATCCACGGTGTTCAACTTACTGTTGCGATTATCCAGCGGCCCGCTACATGGTAAGCGACTCATTTCAGAAGTGAAAATTTCCGTGAGTGCTGCCTTTAAGGATCCGAGCTTGGAAATGGGTTTTTTTTAGCGATTTTGTATGAGATCACGTACACCGTTGTGATTGCCAGCGCCCGGAGATTCGTTTCACACAGATATCTCAAAAACGATTTTGAGGTGGGACGGTGCCTTCAAGCGGTTCTCACTGTTTTCACACACACACAGACCACACCACACCACACACAGACACACACACACACACACACACACACACACACACACACACACACACACACACACACACACACACACACACACACACACACACACACACACACACACACACACACACACACACACACACACACACTACTACTACTA
>KN726853.1:6949-26310 GCA_000816745.1 Ancylostoma duodenale
AGCAAGGAATGCCTTAAAGGAGCAAATTAAGTGTTAGTCCGAAGGGGCAACGTCAGGAGAATAGGGTGGATGAAGAACCATGACCCAGCTCAGCATCTCCAAATTTCCACCCAACTTCATCAGTCTGACCGTCCGGCTGACATGTTTGCTCTCATTTTTATGCCGCATAGGAATGCCGCAAAATTTTTATGCCGCATTGGCGCATTGGCGGACAGAAGATCTTCTAATCAGCGAAGGCAGTATCCTCACATTTAGCCCCACGCATCCCTCAAATGATCATGGATCCACCATGGCCACTGCCTTATAACTATGTGAGGCGATACCACTCAGTTGGTCGTAGTAGCCATAATCAGAAGAATCCGACCGAAACAATGTTGAAGATCACACAGAATGGTTAATGTTTTCCAGGTTTTGCGGTCTTTCATTTGATAAAGGTCTGCGTGAGTATATAAAAAGGACTATGAAGTGGTTGTTATAGAGACAAATGGAATTAATACTCTGATGTTCATTGACGACAAACTTGGCGAGGTTTGTTTGGCAACCTCGAAAACGAGCTTGCCATCTAGCTAGGCAAACAAAGCCCTTCAAAAGTATTGCCAAAAAAGAAATCCCGTAAAATGTATCGTCATGCAAACCCCGTCAATTGTATCGTCAAACAGGAGGGTTATCAACCGCGCAAAAATTTCGATATCATCGGGAATCGTGCCATGATACCAATCTTAGGAGTCTGCTGCCTTACCAGCTGAGCCATCCGGTTCGACACCGCCGATGGTGAAGCCTCCAGTTAAGAATGAAACGAACGCCTTATCAGAACACCCGTAAAATGTATCGTCATGCAAACCCCGTCAATTGTATCGTCAACAGATTCTTCTGCCATTTGTATCGCCAAACAGGCTCTTCACTCATTCTCCCGTAAATCATATTGCCAAGCAAAATTTTATCCCGTAAATCATATTGCCAAACACATTCTCTTGCCAAATGTATCGTCAATGAACATCAGAGTACAGGGCCCGTTTCCAGTATACTTTATCCAGTCGGATAAACGCGCTCTAGCGGATATATTGGTGTGTTCCTGTAAATCTGCTATGCAATAAAAATATATCAGAGGATATACAAGTCCACTCGCTTCACCACAGGATATCTTTTCCCGGTCGGTTTCCATTTGATAACGATCCATGATCTACTCCATCTTCATTTCGTGTTGTCTCTCACCGAGACACCGCACTTGCGCCAACAAATGAACACGTGAATGGATAAGTTATATTGGATAGCAGAGTGGATAAAAGCCATTGGAAATGTGTATATACCCGCTGTGTTTTCCCTCACACGGTCAAATATATTGGATACGGCTCCAGGACTGTAGAAGGCAGTAGGGTCACATATGCGGATTAAACAAATCCATGCCCTGCATCAAACCCACCCACAGGCCCAAACGGTCATAATCGTTCTCCGCCCACATCAGTGAGCCCAACTTGTGATATTTCACGGCTCCTGCGCCCAGAATTACCCAAATCACAGTAATGTACTTTGCCATAGCGTTTTTCCGTTTTTGGACGCCGGCGCACCGTTATCACAACTTTGGACCCGACTCCAGGAGTTTCCCCATTTTTGTGCGCCGATGCACCCTTATCACACCGTTGCACCCGTCGCCAGAAGTTTCCCTACTAATGGAAGCCAGCGCAGCCTGATCACACCGTTGGAACCGAGTGAGTCCATCCGTTCCCCACGCCTTTGGGCGCAGGTACGACCTTATCTCATCGTTGGACTCGTCTCATGACGTTGCCCCACTTTCGGGCGCCGTCGCACCCAAGAGGACCGTTGTAGAGCATTTCCTCCATTCTAGGCCACGCCCCTGAATTTCCTTTCACTGATTCCGTTGTTATAACCAAGGATAACCTCAGTAAACGAGAAGGCTAATGAAGAATGAAGGGCGGTTGGTGATTTGCTTGATTATCACATCAATCGATCATAGTTGAATATCGTCTGACACTTCTGATTTGAGAATGATGCTCGGCTAACCATTTCTTCAGCCGATCTCGGCCGAGGGAGGTTTACTACGGCCGAGGTACGCTGACGCTTACTTCGAGTCGAGTAAAATGATGTGGACTAAAAACGTCTATCTTAACGACAGCCGTTGGACAATAGTAGTGGTCTGCCTTTATTACGAAGTCCTTCAAAGAAAGATGCTGTGCTGTTCGTGTTCCTCAAAAGGAAAGAATCTACTGGTCATCTCTGGCACGTGAGAAGGACAAATGGAAGGGATTTCTGGCGCCCGTTGGTATACCCGGAAATCAACGAGAGTCAAAGTGGTCAAGGTGATGATCACATCTGCGATACGCTGACAACGTTTTTCACCGGAACTTCGAGTCGGAGTCACATTCCGTGGCGGGTGCTTCCTTCAAGCCTAGAGTATTCGAGTTTGAATAGATGAACATGGCCTTTATCCTTTTACTGCTTACATACTTGTCACCTAGAATGTGGGCGTATCGTGTTCGTATCGTGTTCGTCCAGAAAGATCCAGTCATTTGCAATCCGTTTAGTTATCGATACCTTCAGAGTACAGGCGACAGTCAATTATATCATACAGGATGGTCCACATGAAATGTGACGCAAAAAACTACCCATAACTTTGCCCCAATCCATTCATATAAGGGATACTTACCTTCATTCCATAGAGGCAGAAATTCTACATGAGATCTCCCTCATCACATTCAAGATGCCTGCCTTTATTTTCAATACAAGCGTCCGATCTTATCAGGAAATTCTTGAGGATGCGCCCAGTCACTTCTTCTTTCGTCCATTTCTTTCGTCAGGGCTCTTTTCAGCGCATCAAGTGACTTGCATTTAAAAGAGCAGACGTTTTGCTCCAAGGTCGACTAGATAGCAAAACCCAAAAGATTGAGATCCTCGAGTTTGACGGCCAAACTTTCTTCGTTCAGAAATCCGGAAGGTTGCTCTCACAACACTCCATTGTTATGCTCGCGCCGCGGGCTGGTACCCAATCTTGTTTGAAGATTCAGTCGATGTCCTCACCATTTTCTTTGGTTCAAGGAATCACCGCATTTTCAAAAGAATGGATTTTTTGTCGCCCATCACACTTCATGTGGACTACCCTGTATTCTATCTTATTCTATGTACAGCAATAGAACATCTCACCCCTTTGTCCGAGTAAAATAGTACAGGTGTATTATCATACTGGTCCACGAAGCATCTGGTCCTTTGCTCAAACTTTTTTTGCCATTGCTCACCTAGCCACATTCTCTTATTTCCATTTTCATCGAAGGAATTTCCTAGATGTAGAAAGTGTTGTAAGTGGCATTAACATTACATAGAATGCACCCTTTTTCAAAACATAATTATAAAGATGCTGAGGTTTGTTTCATCATTTCGGTATACATTTTCTTTTCGCATTTAGGTCACTCTTCTGCTTCTTCAAATTCACATTTTTCATAATCAACTTACGAGATTTCCTCTCAACGTACAAGATTTCCTCTCAACTGAATTCACGAACGCAATCTTTGAACAGCATTCGTTCTTTCTATCAAACCATTTATTTCACTTATTTGATTTGAGGACATTCTCAACTAATTTCAATCATTCAATTAAAAAACATTCTCCATTATTCGTGAATGGAAAGAATGATGAGCAGTTCCACTGTTCACTTCTTTTTATGTACATTGTTGTAGCTTCAGGATATGCCACAAGAATTACCTTGGTTGTCGAAACCGTGCGTTACTTCGTGTCCGATTACAGAACCGATGGCACCATAGTTAAATGCTCTGCAATTGTTTAGAAAAATTTCACGTTTGCCTTCTTTCATTGTGCATGACATCTTCTCACCAAGAAATGATACTCGCAAGGGAAGCGAAGGAGACTAAACCAGCAGAAGCCGCAGATCGAGGGGAAGCCTCTATTAATGCATTGCATAAAGTGGAGCTGCTACGTGTACATCATATCTGCTCTCGGATCTTGAAGGGCTCAGACGAAATTCTCCACTTATTTAGTCGTTGAGCTATGCCTCGCAAGTTGTAACTTGCAATGCGTACCTCAAACTCAGCTCAAACTTGAGATATTTCTTTGGAATCAAAACTGTTATGATCCATATTATGATCCATTTTCAGTATATTTTTGCCATATTGTGGAACTTATATAAAGAAGAAAGCCGAAATTATCGGAGTCGTCAAAGCACGGAAGGGGAATTCTAACTTTTTTTGATTCTCATAAATTTTCCAGACCAATAGGGCTTTCCCTGCATGTCCGAGTTGGAAGGCGGAACAGGCGAAGGTCTGATGAACACAGTGCTTTAGGAAGTGATCCACTGCTCCATTCATACAAATATTTCTTGGTTGGATGTGGAACCGTGAGGATTTTCGCATTTCTCCAGTAGTGGTGTAAAAAACAGGGTCATCTTTCACTGAATTTGGGTGCTACTAGCTAGCGAGGTATTCAGCAAATGCTGTTTCTGGGCTGTTTTAGATCCTGTCCAACAGCTCCAGCGGCACTTCACCAATCAGAGAATGTTACCTTTCTCTGAGATGTCAAAGTGTGGGACACGTAGCCATACTTGGCTCTGCGATGCAAACTAGGCAAAACATCGTTCGATTAAAAAATGTCCTAAAAACAGGTAGTTGTGCAGAGAAATTATAATACTTCACAACGCTTGTTGGAAGGATGAAAGTAAATGGCGTCGCACCTACTGAGCTTATCGTCAATGTTCCCGTTCAAAATTCATATCAACAACGTTTTTGCCCTATTAATTTGCAAGATTTTTCAGCCGTAGAGCGGCTAATTAGCGCCAAACATTCACATAGTGCTTTCCAGGAAATTCAACCTGATTCCTGAACTGCGCTCTTGTTTCTGAAACGGTTCTTGACTACCACAAATTCAAAAATCGTATCATTCTGGATGTGCGTTTCTGAAAGAAAGGTTACGTGCCTGCAAGATAGATCTCCGGGCCAAAAGTACAGCTAGCACTAAATCCGGTACCGTCCAATTGAGCAGAAAAAGAGCTTGGAAATGTGTAGCAAAAAAAAAGAAGAAGAAAGAATGTGTTTCGCTGCATTGCGTAATGTTGGCTGTAGAAACCACAGACACGCAGAAATGACGAAGATTTTCTAGAACTTGGATAGCGCAGATCATTCTCCCCATAATGAGCGAAAAGACGCCTATCTCGCTTTTGCAATAAATGTGTTCTTTGTAAGAGCTTCTCTATTACACATTAGCTGAAAAAAATTCTCAAAAAAGGTAACGTTATCCTGCCGGGAAGTGTAACTTCGAAACTTCCCACCACCCAAAAATGGCAGAAAGTGCAGGGCTAGTACATGCCGGTGTTCTTTTGCATTCATTCATCAGAAATTGAGAGCTAGCTGCAGCTTTCCTGACTGGGAAACTTCAGCAGACGTGACCGAACTTCTTACTCCATAGTTTGGTGGTAACATAAGAGTGCCCCTTCTCAAAACTAGCTCTGGTAACTGCGTACGTCGTCCAAGCCGTCCAGATTTTGCTACTTTCATGCAAAAATATCATTGTCGACCAATCCGTATTGAAATTAACATGTGTACAGTGAAGACGGGCCGCCTCGTGTCTGTCCATGAACATGAGGAATTCAGCCAAGACTCATCCCCCAACTTACTGTTCTCTCGAGCAGCTCACTATGCCACAGCTGTTGAGAGCTTGGTTGAAACAGTACAAGCCTAGAACTTTCATCATTTCTCTAAATTGAGATGAGAATCCCCTCCTTATTTGGAATTTGCTTAAGTGACAGGATATCTCATGCCTTGCGAGGGTTGAACTTGATGCCAATTGAACAATTTGCCTTCAGTCCTGATCACTTTGCATATGAGGATGTGAAGTAGACTTACCGCGGTCGTATGTAGAACATCGGCAAAAAAATCGGGTGATGCTCCTTGGAGAGAGCGCCGAAGCTGCTAGCTGCAACGTGATTGACAAGCCAGATGAATGGAGGGATTCAGCTGGAGCCTATCCGCTCATACAAGAGAATGGGGCCAGTACTATAATAGTGATGTTATTTTTCTACATATACTTCCGTTTTCGTAGTGTGGAGTGAGATCAACCTCGTATAGTTTGAGGTTATAATTTCAAAACGGCTCTCTGTTTTCGGCCAGTCGAGTCCCACTTCGCTTCATTGTCTACTATGTTTTCTTGCAAGAGCATCCTGTACGAAGGGCCAACGCCAGTACAGTGCATATCATAAACATAAGGGCACCTAGAAAATTGCGGACCTAGTTTTTCGCACATCCACAAATTTCATTGGACCATTCAACTCGACGGGCCTAAAAACGCCTCCCCACCATGGTTTAGGTCTAGAAATGAAAAGTTTTGGTGTAGCCCGTGTTTGGGCCCATTTTGCACTGTATCATAATTATACGGGCACTTACAGTCTTACTTCTTCTCATTTGGCAGTTCATGTGTGTGAATGTGCGTGTGTGCATGAGAACTAGCCAATAAAAATGGAAAATACCTATACCATCGTGTTCAACGTGTCCAGTTATGTGCGAAAATGTGGTAAATTTTGATTTTTATCCTGATTTACAGGTGTTTCGGGCCACTTTTGTCATGTTCAGACATGTTGATTTCTCTTAATAGCCGAAAGTTGTTTTCACCACGGTCGGAATGAATGAGATAGTCCTATGATTACAAGACCTTATAAAAGGTAAGAGATGGGTAGGATCATACTCTATACATAGTGCAGAAAATTTGTGACTTTGTGCGTGCGTGTGCACACGCACTATGTTTGGTCAGTGATGGTGATTGTTAGATCATATAAAAAGCTAGGAAGTGGTGTGATGTGGTGGAGTGGGGTAGAGGGGAGGTCTACCAGAAGGTTCAGTGATGTGCAACGGGTCCGTCGAGGGAAAAGGGGTGCGCCGGCGGATGAGACGGGTCCACCGCTGTGATAAGGGTACGGCGGCGCATAGAAGGGGGGGGGGAGTCCACAGTGGGGGGAGACGGGTCCACCGCTGTGATAAGGGTGTGACGACGCCCAAAAGTGGGGGGACGTGTCCACAGTTGGGAAGACGGATCCACCTCTGTCATAAGAGTATATCGGCGCACAGAGGGGGGAGGGGGGAACGGGTCCATAGTTGGGAGACGGGTCCGCCGCTGTGATAAGGGTACGCCGGCGCCTAAAAGTGAGGAGAAGGATTGACCGCTGTGGTAAGAGTACGCCGGCGTTGAGAAGTGACGTAAATGTCGTGAGTGCAGCCTACTAAGGGTGACGACGCTAGGTGGCGATAAATTGTTTTGAGAGACTTCAACTGTCTCAATAGCACGCAACAATAGTTGGAAACGCCAAATTCAGTACAACAGTACGTAGTCTATCATTTATTTGATTCCTTCTCCATCACAACCCCTTCCGCGTTGTGCTCACCTCATTTCTACCTGATCACACCGCGCCCTCTTCTTTTATATGCTCAAACTACTTTTATCACCTGATCAACCACTGCAGCCTAAACGTGGTAAACCATTTCCTGTGGTCATCCATCTTGAATCGATTGTAAATAGGTAGCTACAATTAGCTATTCCAGCCGAGCGAAGGGTAAAATCTCTTTGGGAAATTAGATCAAACTCCTTTGAATAGTGAAGCTCTGAGGGAATGCCACGAGAAGATGGCGGGAGACAATATCGGAAATTTTGCCATGGCCATGAGTCTTTTGGAATGAACATGAAGAAATGCGAGCGAAGCGAGCATTACAAAAAGTCTGGAAGTCTGGCGTCAGCCGGACGGCCAGACTGGTGCTTCTATAACGAAGAGAAGGAATAAGGCGAACGAGGGATGACACGGTTGAGGGTTGCGCCCACACAGATGGTGGAGAAGGTGACATGAAACGGGCCTGTAGCTATGTCAGAAGTGCGTCGGCGCTCGGTAGGGGAAAAGTTGCCACTGAAAGAATGAACAGCTATGAGAGTGATAAGTTGGTGCCCATAGAGAGACGAGTCCACTGGTGTGATAAGGGTGAGCCGGCGTCCGAGAGAGAGGAAACGCTTGGAGTAGGGTCCAACGGTGTGATAAGGGTTCGACAACGCCTCCATTTGAACTCAAATGGATTCAATTGATTTGTGTTGAATGATCGGGGTCTAGATTTGACATTCCCAGGACCAGCACAGTTCATTTTCCAGCAGGAAAACGCGTCCGTTTGCGCCAGTCCTTCGAGAACGGCAGGCCATGAGGGCCACAACGTGCCTGTCGCGGCTTCTTTCACTTTATATTACACCTAATCCGACCATAAGAATCAGGTTTTTACATGTCGGTTCCGGTAGCACTTGATTCCCTTACAACTCGGCAGGCGATTCTGCCTATACAGAGCTCTGCATTGGGGAAAGCATTTATCTGCGTTTGCTCCGCGTCAGAACACGTTTTCCTCATGGAATTGCAAGCTTAACTGACAAACATTTGCCAGTATTTATTGCAAATTTGAGTCAGGAATTTTGGGACAAACAGATGCTTTCATTCATTTTTTACTGTGGTGCCTGTATAATTTTGATACAGTGCAAAATGGACCGAACACGGGTTTCACTTAAATTTTTAACCTGAAATAGGGTGGCATAGAGTTTTCGGGTCCCTCGAGTTGTTTGATGGCAATGGATTCCGTCATGAATGTTTGAGAAAGCAGATATCGCTGTTTCTGGGGTGCCCGTATATTTACGATAAGCACTGTATACGTGCTGCGTTTAAAGAGACCATTGTTCGACGATATCTTGATGGCACGAGGGTTTCGACTCTGGCGGAATAACGCTTGAAAATCATCAAAGCTCTGGACCCCCATCGACTGTTAATAACGATGACTTGCAGGAAGCCCTTAAGACAAGGCGTGATGCCGACAGCTGCGAGTTGGCAAAGACACTGTACTGCGACTATGACACCGCCTCACGTTCTTGGTTATAGCAGAGTTGTCTGGACATGAGTACCCCACGAGTTGTGTGAATCTTTCAAGTCATGCCGCGTAGGCGGGCGTCAAGAAGTCGCTGCTTTTCTGTCGAGACGGGAAATACTTTCTAGAGGATCTTGTAACTGAGGACGAGAGCTTGGTCGTGTACGCGAACAATTCACGCCAACGTCAGTGGATCCCCTGTCCGGATTCACCTCAGGCAGACAAAACAGGCAAAAGCAGACCACCACTAAAAAAGGTTTTTTCTATGCTGTTGGTGGAATCACAAGAAATGCTTCACGAAAATGGCTTCTATGACAATTTCGGTCCCCGTCCTTGCACTCCTCCAGGAGATATAACGAGATTTCGTCATCCTACTGCCATCACTGACCTCAGCGATTACACACTCCATGTTAATGAATTTGCTAAACGCCCTGATTTCCATGCACCAGCAGTCGCAAATGGTGGGAAGTCAAGGGAAAGAGGTTATGCTGGCCCACTCCAGAAACAAGGGAAACCTGATCCATTCACACCTCACATTGACGTGGCATCATCGATAAGCGTATTGCCAACGACAGTTCGATCACATTGAATCGAGTGGCTTCCAACTCGAATATCTCCACAGACACTGTTCAGAAGATTGCAAAGTTTTAGTTGGTACTTTGCAGTTTTTGAAGGCAGGAAGCACAATTTCGAACTGGGTGAATAGGAAATCTCCGCATCAAACAAAACATTTCTTGGGGGGAATCTTCGCGCCGCTCCCCGAAGCTCGTTTTTATATACGAAAGAAGTTTTTACTGTTAGAGCTGCGGGAATTCAGTGGGAGCCAAGTCAACTACAATTTCTGTATCATAGAACCGTGAAGAAGTGGATAGTGAGCGAATGAGCTGCGTTTCTTTACTCTACCATGATTTGGGATGAGTGGACTTCAGAAGGGTCTATCTCGGTATTTTTCATGGTAAAATTGGCGAATTGGCGAAAACTGACACCGGCTTTCATAAGGAAGTCATGTTACAACATTTAGTCCTTCCGTGAATCAGGAGACACAGCTTCACATGGTCACTCTTCCCGTAACAAGACCCGTGATCATACCACAAAATCCACTTTCGCCTTCTGTGATCCTGACTTTCCCAATTAGTGAGGCTAGCATATATGGTCTTCCTTCACCCTGATTTCGATCCGCTGTGCTATTTTGTTTGAAACCCAAGCTATCTACGTATATCTAGAGCGAGAGCTCCTCAAAGGCAGCATTCTAGAGGAAGTGGAGCCAACGTCAACCTCTGGCCTCCAACTGAAATCTTAGTTGAGAAGCGACTGAGGGTCTGCACCAAGGCCGAAGATTTCTTCCTGCAGCATCTTAAAATATGATGGATAATGCTTGATCGAGACAGGAAGTAGATATGCCGTTCCGATATCTCGCGTTTTTGTAGGAGGTTCGAAAATTGAACGATCCATACTTAACAGCCACCCAGTATATAGTGCTGGCCAGAAAGAAATCACCCTGTTCACCTTTGTTTACAACTTTTTCCTATATAAAACTTAAATATTCTTGCTCATTGCTGATGCATAGAGCTACTAAGATCCTCACTGCGCTTGCAAGTTTTCATAGGGAAGAATGTTTTACTTGAAAAGGTCAAAAGCCTTGATTTCGCACTGCTCACCTCCAGCTCCTATGCGACTGCCAGTGGAGAAATTTTCACCACAATTGGATTTTTCCTGAGAAATGGCTTCATTTTCAACAGTACTTCAGCGAATTGGGAAGGAATCCTGTTATCTCCGAAGCTCAGATGACGTCACTTTGAAATTGACCTCCCTCAGCAGTTTTAGAAATTCTGGATTGCATCTACGGCCCTGTTTCGAGCTGAGTCTTCTTTTGCATGATGCTTTAGCTCGAGGAGAAAGATATTGCTTATACTGACGCTTGGAGAGTGCCCAACCGTTCCAGATATCCGAGTCAGACACACGGTCACGAGCGCGCTCATCACGGGAATCAAGCTTTTCGTTTTTATTTTGGGGAAGAATAAAACTTTGTAAAGGGATGTTTACCTGTAGTGATGTGTATAGTTTTTCAGAAAACTGCATAAAATGGTAGCACCTATCACATCTCAAGTCAGGTAAAATGCAGCACACAGAAACGCAATGACCACTAGAAGATGTCAAAGCACTGAGGTATCGCGCTCTATTTCTACAAAAGCGAGCTAAGTGAACATGAAGTCGGATACGTGACTGGAACAAAACATCGAGAAAAAGTTTTTTGCTCTTGCTCAAGGCCGAATCTCCACAGTAGAGCAAGGAGGCTCACAACCTCATCCAAGTGATTGCTGCTGTTCAATCCAGATGTGATCGTCGACCTAAATATTCCAACAGCCATGCCTTTTTACAGAAAGCGAACATGCACGTATGAACATTTCTTCCTCCGCCAAAATAAAGTGGAAAGCTTAACGCTGGTGGTGCAACACAGGTGTACGTGTGTCCGGCCAGGAGAACTAAAGCGGATGGTCATCCTTAGAGAGCCAGCAGAAGCAGTCTCCTTGTGCTCAAGGTAAAGCATGGTACAGAGCAAGGCACAGCCCGAAACAGGACCAAAGATGCGACCCGGAATGGCTGAAACAGCTAATGAGGTCAATTCCAAGGTGACATCAACTGAGTTCCGGATATGCAAAAATTCCTTGCAAACCCACTGAAATTCTGTTCACTATGAATCCGTGTGGGGCAAAATGGAGTTGGTGTGGGGTGGGACACATAGCAAAAGTCGATGATATGACCTGTCCTACACGTTATGACTTGCTACCTGACGCGTTCAAAACGCTCTGACTGGTTAGCTCACCTAACGTACATTAGTTACCTAAAGTGCGAACAAGTCAGAACGTGTAGGACAGGTCATATTATCGACTAATACGAAGTGACCCCCCCAACTCCATTTTACCCTCCGTGTGTTGGAGAAAATTTGATTTTGATGAGAAGCACTATAAGTGGCACCGTACATGAATGTGAGCTGTGTGAAATCAGGGGTTTTGACCTTTTTGAGTGAAAGATTTTTTTCCCTATGAAAGATTGCTAGTGCAATGAGGACCTTAGTAGCTCAATGCATCAGCAGTGAGTAAATACATTAGTTACCAAAATTAGAATTTCAATCTTCACATGGAAAGAAGTTATGAACAAAAGTTTAAAAGATGATTTTTTTCTGCCCGGTACGTAGATACTCATGCAAGATAGAAACAAGCCACAATCTCTTCATTCCATTGACCTTGCGATTTTAAAAGAAGAATTTATTTGCGTTTTTTAAAGGAAAATTTGTTTCGTAGTGGTCGAAATCTGTAACTTAACACCATCGGCAATGTTTCAAACAATGAGGTCTATCGTTATATCTGACCACGAACTGGTTCTTTGCAGCACAATGAACCCGTCCATGCTAGAAGATGTGCACGCGCTGAATACTGATTGACATTTGAGAAGAGTGTGGAGTTTGTTCAGCAGTGATTCTCTAAGGATGTTCTTGTCACCCTAGCTCCCTCTATCAGCTCTGTTCGAGATGCTGCAGACGGTCCTACAAGTTTAGTTTCAGGTGTTCAGCTTCAATGCGTTCCATTGCTCCTCGAAATTCCGAAATATTCCAGCCGGTTGCAATGCAGTTAATTGTGCATATCGGGGAAAATAAGTTTTGGAATCTTCGTGTCCCGAGAAGGAAGATAGCTCAAAGATCCCATGAATGGTAAAGGTGCTGCAGGATCATACCTATCCCCTCTATATCCCCTCTGTATAATAAACGGTGAAGCTGTCGCGAATCTGCCTGCCTGTAGCCGGGCGATGTCTGTCTATAGTAGGATGCCGATTTTTTTTTGCGTTCTACAATAAAATTTTCGTGGTTACGCATAGAAATTCGCGGAAAAAAGATACAGGAGGATTGAGGAGGGTTCCACACAACTACCGGAAAAGTTATTTCGCAACTCATCAAGAATTAATCCTCGAGAGCAAAGAGTTTGTCTGCCTTCGGTTACTACGCATGAATTGCATGACTGTTTGGACTCCGTGCAAACAGAATTCAAGAACTGAGGCTCAAACAACTTGAATGTCCTTGAGTTCTTCACAAGTCATCTACTCGATGCACCTCTTATCATGCGGCATCACTCGCACTGAATCTTGGCCAACAGAACAGGGACAGGCCGTATAAGACAATAGGAGCCTGTCTGGAACCATTTTAGTGCTCATCAACCGATAACAGGGTCTCATAACTACTTCGCTCTTGAAACTCTTTGAGTTGGCCAAAAAATATACCCAACAACATCGTTCATCATCGACGACGTTTTACTACAAGAGCAGGAAGTTCCTCCGCTACCTAAGTAGAACCCGATGTATAGCTTTTTGAGATAAATCTCAAATTCCTCCACGAACAAAAGAGAAGGGAGTCTGAGAAAGCTCCCGCACTTAAAGCGGGATTTCTCGACGTGAAAGGCCACGAAGCGATAAAGAATATCTCTAACGGCCTTTTGCGGCAAGACCCAGCGGCGCTGTTAGCAGCTGTAGCAGAAAACCATGTACAGTGTGCTGTGATAGATTCTTCCTTCACAGGATTTGATGCCGAGAAACCCTCGCATCGCACATTTTCGCTGGAGAAGTAGGGATCAAAAGAGAATGGGGTCCGAAAAGTGTTTCGTGTCCGCATTGGGATTGCTCAGAAAACCTCTAAAAATAGAGGATCCAGTGACTATTCCACAGTAATTGAAAAATAAAAAACAAAAAAAAGAATCAAGGATACTTACCTAAGAGGAAGACCAATTACACAAAAGAGAATTATTTGTGCAGATTCGCAGGAAATCACTGTCATCTGTGAAGCGCGGCGAAGCTGTGCTTCGTGTAGATGACACGTATGGCAGGGGTGATGTGGCGCACGGGTCCGAGGCAGAGCACCACGGAGCGGCGCTCTGGCTCGGATTTTTTTCCTCAGACAAATCCTCGCTCGGCGCGCGACAATATCACTGGCCGGGCAGGTAAGGTTCCGGGTCTAGCGAGATTGGGGCGCGCGCCGAGCGACCGAGATAGGTGCGCGTACCCAGTGAACTCGATGCGCGCGCCCGGCGACAAAGTCACAACCGGTCAATAGCGGATGATGGTCAGGTGTTGAATGTTGAGCGACAAAGTTCCACCACATAGATATACTACTACTACTGCATCACCATCTTTACGAAAATGACCGCTACGACCTCTGTTTCGATGGATGGGGGCTAGCGATTGTGAAAGGTTGACTTCACGCCCTCAGAAATCGAACCCGTCCGCGGCACTGGCCGGCGGAGTCCCACTGATGTTGCTTCGTATTTCTTGCTGGTGAAGATGTGTTCTCGCGCGCGCCCAGCAAGCGTCTCTTGTCGTCTGCGTCCTTCGAAAATCGTCCCTCATCTGCTCCGTGCCTAGCGAAATTGTGCTCCGGCAGAAGCGAACGACTTTACCGACCCGCGTCTTTGAACCTGTACTATTTCCTTCTGCTCCGCGCGCCGCAAAGCAGGGCAGGGTTTCATCGAAATAGGATAACACGAAGTGAGGAGGGGTGGTTACTAGCACGAGTATGTGTGCATCCTTGCTCCACACACGAGTTTTCATATTTCGCCTTAAGTCTTTTGCCTTTAAAGGTCTATTTTAATTTGCTTCATTCAATTCAGATTGAACAAGCCAGTTTTTCACCCCCAGGTTAAAGTTTTCCACTTTGGCGGTGCCTCGCAGAGTCCTTTTCGCCTTAGCAAGACCTACCTCATCAAATCCAAAGTGTCAAAAATCGTCATGTACATGGCAGTATTCTAGCAATCCTGGAACATCTTTGCCACTCTTAGCACCGTTAGGGTATTGGGCTGTTCGGTAACTAATTGGAATTCTTAGGCGTTGCAAGAAATTCATTCTCACATAATAAAAGGACAATAATCAGTTATATATTCTTCTTTCTGTTCGGCTATCTTTTGCCATCTTTCTGGTAATTTCATATTTCCTCTCTCATAAAACTTCTGGTCTTTCTCAGCAAAAAAATGGGATACATAAGATCTTATATCCTCATCTTCGGTAAAGGTTTTCCCATTCATATAGTTCTGCAACGATGTGGTAGTCAGATGGCGCAAGATCAGCGCTATGTAGTGTCAACATCAATTCCCAATCGAGCTCCAATAATTTCCGTCGAGTCGCCAAAAATGTTTGCGGTCCAGCATTGTTTTCGTGGAACACTATTCTTTAGCGACTCGCTAATTTTATTCGGTATATTCTAAATTGCTTCATTTAATTTCATTAATTGTCGAAAGTGGAGGTGCGAATTGAAATTCTGGTTCCTTGGAAGCACCTCCAAATGTCTTCGTAGTCACAAAGGAGTAGTGTTCCACCAAGACAACGCTAGACCGCATACATAGCTGGCGACTCGGGAAAAACTGTTGAAACTTGGTTGGGAATGCATCCACCATGCAGCCCTGAACTTGTGCCATCTGAGTAGCCCATACTTCGATCGTCCACTTGAGTGGGAGAACCCTTACCGAAGATGAGGATATCAAATCTCATGTAGCTCAGTTTTTTTTTGTCGAAAAAGACCGGATGTTTTACGATAGAGAATTGTGAAATTACTAGAACGATGGCAGAAGGAAATCGAAAAAAATATTAGGTCGGTGCATCATTAATGCGGCTTTTTTTGCGACTCCTTCTTGAACGGTTTTCTTTCCATGTAAATAATCCTCTTCGTTCATTTAGAACGATGCTATCGAAGATCGTATCCACATTCACCGTCTCATGCTCTACCACTCAGGGAAAGCTTGGAATGCAGCACACTCATTCTGCGATCTCAACGAAGTTTTGGCTGAAGATAAATCAACAAAGCCATGTCGAAAAATACGTAAGTAGTTCAAGTGGGAAGGTACATTGCTGCAGGTGAAGAAAGAAGAGCTCTACGATCAAATTGCGACGGCCAGGAACTCTTGGCCACGGTGGAAGGGAAGACAGAATGATAGTCCTCCCATGGCCACATTTGTTCCACCATAACCCTAGGCGTAAAATAATCTCAGTGGAAGGTGCACTTGGTGCACACTACACACAATACACCATGATTTCCGGCGTGATCCTTAAAAACAGCCCAGCATTCAGATTTCTTGGGCGGAGTGCGCGCAGACATCGCAGGCTCATTTACCTGTATTCCTTGCGCACTTTGATTGATAAAAGATTAGAAAGCATGTGGCATGATGGGTGCGGGCGTGTAGGTGACAGTAAGATTCTAATGTCTGTATTCTAGTGTAGGCTGATTTCCCGTGCACGAGCTAGTTGTAATTCTTCTGTGCTACGTGATTTCATTATGGAACGTGTTGTTTGTCTAGGTTTCATGGCTTTAGTGAATGTTGACACCAAGTTCTGACTAGGCACAAATAGCTATCCATTTGTGGCGACTATATGGCGGATGGTGGCGCCTTAGACTCTCGGACTTATGTCGTCCGTATGTGCGATAAACGCGGTGGTTCAGTGGAATATTTATTATACTGTACAGAGAGAGAGAGAGAGTGAGTGAGTGCGAAGAGTAAAGTGAGTAATGAGCGCCTGGTGCGGCTTACAACATCATTCTGACTAGCAAGTAGTATCGCAAGCATGAGTTGGGTCAGCCCCCCCCCCCCCCAGGAGATACAATATCAGCGGTGATCATGACTACTACAAGGATCATCGCTTTGTCAATGATACCATTCTATGAATGTGAATACATCTTCTAGCCCAATAAATGGGTTACGTATTATTGGCAATGAAGCGTCTGGATAGGTAGAGTGAACGAATCTCCTGCTCCATCACTTTACTAAATAAGTTAAGAGAACCAGGAATAGAATAGCCTTGTAATGAAATTGTGCAAGTTCCTCTTGTTAACTGTCCTCGATGTCGCGACAGTTACTGCTCATTGATACGATAACAGCACATTATGATAGGAAAGCAATAGAAACTTCGAACGTCGTACTATTGGTGATTATATCAGGGATTGTGTTCTCTGATTCCATCTCAAGAATATTCTGTTTCCTAGATGGAGTCTTGCAATCGACAGTGTTGACCCGGATGGCTCAGCTGGTAGGGTAACGGACCCCGGAGAACGGTACCATAGCACGATTCCTGATGTTATCGAAATTTTTGCGCCGTTGATGCTTCTTTGTTTGACGCACGATTGCATATCAAAAGAAACTACCACCTTCTTTTGCAGAGACACTATCTGTGCAAACAAAACAAGCTCAAGAGGGAAGGAATAAAAAAGAAACAGGACTGCAAAAAGGTGGACGAGATGTAGCTCTGTAGGAGGTAAATGAGAGAATTCCTCACTAGGACGTATTTGTTCCAATAATAAACGATGACCTCGCTGATGCATTTCGCTCAAATATCGCTCAAATACTTAATGATTTTCATCCAACCCATGTTCACGCTATGTATAAAGGATTGCCTCACTCTAAAATGCTCATCATGGAGTTGTTATCCTTAGCGTATCGCATGTAATGCGAAATTCTTGCGAGGCAGAGGCATCTGAACTGATTCTGAGCAATTTGGAGGAAATGGTCGTAAATCGAGGTGTATTGTGTGTAGAGTGCACCAAGCACACCATTCTCTGAGATTATTTGACGCCTAGGGCTACGGTGGAACAAATGTGGTCGTGGGAGAACTATCATTCTTTGAAGGGAAGGACCTTAGAATGACGAGATTCCTCAGAAATGGAGCCTGCTCATTCTGCTACAGAAAATGGGTGGAAATTTGAATATTGTTCCTGTCTGAGAGTTTGTGCGGTCCCAGTTCGCTAACATCCATGCGTTTCTGAGCCTGTTGAGAGAAAGAACCATGGTCGAAGGGTCCATCTTGAAGAGTTTGGACAGCATTCCCGTTGTCAAGCTTTCGTCCTCTTCAAGGTTGCCCAAAATCCTTGGTGCTTGGAATTTGATGGCCAACCTCTTCTTTGTTCATCCGTGAAGCTCGCGCCTTACGAATATGAACAATATTTCAACTTAACCTTGCTGTTTGGTTCTTTTTTGAAAGGCTCACTGAAATCGCGAAATGTCTATGCTTCATTCCTACTTTTTTTCCGGAGTGATAGAGCATGTTATGGCTGGTGTGAATGCGGCTCTCGACAACATCTTTAATAAGTGGGGAAAGAGAATTCTTTTCATGAGAAAAACATTTGAAACGCCTCAATTTTATCGAGAGAAGAGGTCGTGAAAAAAGCCGCATTAATTATGCACCGATGTAATAGAAAACATATAACCTATTAATGTCTCTCGTTATGAGAAATTTTTTCTGCAACGCTTAAAAATCTCAATTCCTCTCCGAACAACCCAATATCTTCTTCCCCATGGATGAAATTCAAACCTTATTTTCCGTGATGTGCATAATTGGCTGCATAGCAACCCGCTGGAATATTTCGGAATTCCGAGGCAGCAATGAACCATATTAAAAGTGAACCACTGAAGCTAAACCATAGAACCTTCAGCACCATTAAGGCTACATTTATAGTGCATCGAAGTCCGATCGGGTCGGATAACAAAAGATACGAGTTGATCTTCGTTATCCGAAGATCGATACCTATCTTTTGTTATCCGACCGGATCGGACTCCGATGCACTATAAATGTAGCTTAAGGGAGTCAGGATGACAGAAACTTTCATAGAGGATCACTGCTGAATTAACCTCACATAGTCTTCCTAGATGTCAGCCAGTGGTGGACCCATGCGCTGAGTCATTTTGTGAGACATAGCGTATGGTGTCAAGCTAGAGTTTTCGACCGCTACGAAAAAAAATATTCCTTAAAAAACATGGTGGTAATGGAATGCATCTACAACTCCCAAATTTTCAACTCACATGCTCTGTTTGGAAGAAGTTGTAGTTGAGGAACCGAATGTTGCAATCTTTTTGCTCGCTACTGTATATAACCCTCCATGTGTAACCTCATAGCGGTGAAGGGGTGAAGGTCAGCCGGGGTCTAGCCCTAGGAGACGGTCAGTGGCACGAACTGCCACGCTGTTCAGGACCGCACTACATTGTAGTGCGTGAAGGCGGCTCTTGGATAGCTCCGGCAAGCACTCCGGGGGTAACCGGGTCACCCAGAAAAGTCACGACATTCGCTACAGACAAGAAACGGGCCCGAAATTGGAAAATTTGACGTGCATCTCCCACGGACTGTTCAAATCGGTTGTTGGGATTTCCAGTTCGCCCAGTCCTGGTAATCTCCCGCCCTGCCGGGGGCGGAAGAGTGCCAGGACTGGGCGCACTGGAAATCCCGACAACCGATTTGGACAATGTTTGGACATCTGCACGTAAAATTGAAGATCAGTCGCATCCGACGCAGATTTAAAAATTCTCCTCCACCTATCTAATTATAGAATCAAATATGATGTCATATGTCTGTAAAAGACGAAGACGAAAAACCCGAATGCAGGAAGAATGCAGCAAAAAAAGCAGCTCATTAGTTTGCCATTCCTGAACCTTCTCGAATTGTATCCGTTTCTCT
>KN726854.1:2449-19456 GCA_000816745.1 Ancylostoma duodenale
AGTCGCTGCCAAGATTCGTGTCTGCCGCAGCCAAAATGGGGTTTCGCGCGGATGTCTGAGGATTGAGCGCAGAACCATGTCATCCATTTTGGCACCTTTCATGTGCCGCGACCGGAAATTCCCCGTCGTGCACATTTGGGCGCGCACCGAGGACGGCGGCTGCGCCAAGTGCAGTAATTTATATTATTGGATGATATTGTTGTATTGGAGCACATCTGGTGCCATTCCTAGAAAGTTTCTGCGATTTCCTTTCATGTAGGGCGACACCGATGCCCCGAAGTTTCTGAGAGGAAGGGTATTGTCTTGACGACTGCAAACGTACTCCACGGTACCGATTGCTGCTGCTGCCTTCGCAATCGGTACCGTGGAGTACGTTTGCTTGCGCGACAACGCCCTCGTTCGATCGTGGAAGGTGCCTAAGGAGAAATTTCCGGAGTTGTTCCACCTGGACTGTCGCTTGTGAGTGTGAGTTGTGTGGATTCTGGAGTTGTTCCACCTAGACTTGTGCTGTGTGAGTTTGAGTTTTCCAAAGACATTATTTGTTCCTATAGCTTTTTTATTTCAGACATCTCAATTTCGATGCACACAGCCATCATGATATTACCGTTCTGCAAAATCTTGGTCGTATTCGTGTAGATTATGATGGTCTCCTTGATCGGTACGCTGGGTTTCTTCCGCTCGCTTAAGGTGGTTGCAGTGGTTTAAGATGTGTGAGAAGGTGAGAGCAGTGGAGAAACTTTATTAGAAAGAAAAGGTTAAACGGGTAGTCGAATGGGTAAAAGGAACAACAGCATCCTGGATCCACTCCTTATATACGCTCCTGTGTGCGGGAATGCAGGAATCGATAACGGTAGATCATGAATGAGTAGATTTAAAAAAGCTACATGTTACAATCCTAACCGCACGCAATTGTGCTAATTACAATAACATCGCACGACATTAATATTTCCTGGTCAGGAATGCAGTAAATCTACACACAGACTAACAAGGGTAGCGGCGGCAGAGAATTGGAGGATAGGATGGAGACAGAGAGAGAGAGAGTCGGAAAAGAACGTGCGATGAAACAAAATAGGCAAAACAGTAGCACCAATAGTACAAGGTACTGTCACGGAGTGCACAACAACTCGAAAACAAAAAATTATCAACAAAGAACACAAGTTCAGAACGAAAGAACACAAGCTCAAGACAAAACTGGAAAGGGAAATAAACTGAAATGAGGCAGCAAAAGAGAGCAAACCAATAACACCTGTTATACGGTGCTGTAGCGGAGTGTACAAAAACTCTAATGCAAAAAAAAAAACAGCAAAAACAATGACAGAGGGAGAAGGAGAGAAAAGAGGTTTAAAACAGAGATGAAGAGAGAGAAAAGAAAATAAAGAGAAAAGGAGCAGTAGGCAGCTAAGTTTTCGCCTTTGCAACTAAAAAAAATCACCTCCAGCCGCTGGTAAATTTGCGGGTCGCTCACCAATTCGATGGCACTGGTCCTGTCCCCACAAGTAATATTGCGAGCACTCTCATGACCAGGGTCACGTCGAGAAGCTGCATAAACTTGAACAAAGAAATAAGCAAGCAAACAACGGAGAGTAGAAATCAAAAAGGAGAACAAGACACATGGAGAGAGGAACGAACCCAATCAGAGAAAATGAAGATGAGAAACATCAGAATACACAGAAGATCAACAAAAACACAACTCTAGGTGAAGAGAATAAATGGAATTTCGAAAATCCGTTTGGACGGTACGCGCAAGCCTCGCACGGTGCGCCATTTTCGGTCGCTCATGTTTGAATTTAGCAGCATTCACCATCTGTTTGCGCTAACTGGTCAGTACTGTTGACCTTCCCGCAGCAATTATGCATACTGCTCTCCCAGAAAAAATGGGCAATCCAGGCCTCGTCAGCTGATTGGCAATGGTGCTGCCTCGATGCAGCACAACCTCAATAACTGCTGCTCTCGTCAGTACAGATGATATTCTGCTGCTGCTTTTAAACGTGGGCGGGTCAGGTTGAACTCTTGGAGGATAGAGCAGCGCGATTCTCTGAAGAAGGCTTCCGGCACCCATAATCACCACTGTCTCCGAAATGCGCCTAAATTTGCTCCATCCCAATCAGGGTCTAGCGTGAAAGTCGGCCCCCCATATCCATACCCCCCAAAAATACGACCCCCCCCCCCCTTCGCACACAAATTTCAAATGAGATCAGAAATGAGAACGAAAATGCAGACACTACTCGACTTCAAATTCAAATGTTATAGCAGCAGTAGGAATGGCCACCGCGTACATCGTCAAAGGTTCGATCCCCTCTCTATCCAGAATTTTTGCAAAAAGTTGAATTGTACGAGGTTGGCGAATATCGCTCCGAAAGTATGAGTTCAGACTTACTCAAGCGATTTGCTCCAAATTTTTCATGAAAAATATCGACATACGTCATCTAAATAGTCAAGGGTTCGATCCCCTCCGAGGCTAAAATTTTTGCACTACTTAAAATAATGTGCGCTTGTAGTGAGCTTGTGATAATCAAACGTAGTGCACGAAAGGACCTTAAATCAGATTGCAGGACTGAGCAGGACCACCAGTAGGAACGTGCAAAAACTCCATCTAAAATTTTGCCTTGCTCAGGGGCATGGTTGTAGGCAGACACCCATAGCAGAAGCTCTAGCCCGTTGATGCGCCAATTTTTCTTTTCAGTTTTGAATATCTGAAGGTTTGCGCTTTCAGGTTATACAGCTCCTTTTTCCGTAGCTTCCTCCACCGCGATTCAACTCTGTCGATAAAAACATGTAAAAAAGGCCATTTTTATCGACGAAACCTCATCTCGGTAATTCTTGTGCTGAATCTTTCCCCTTGAACCTGGAGAACGGAAACAAGAGGGTAAAGTACAGTTGGGTAGGTTCTATAGAATGGCATTTTATATGCTCGCAGGACTAGGTAGGACTGACATTACGGATGTGCAAAAATTTTTACCTAAAATTTGGACTCGCTCAGAGGCATGGTTGTTGTCGGACACCCTTAGAAGAAGATCAGCGCAGTTGATCTTCTGATTTTCTCCTAGCTTTAAGTAGTGGAAGGTTTGCGGTTTCAGGTATTAAAGCTCCCTTTTCCGTAGCTGCCTCCACCGCGACTCAACTCCGTCGATAAAAACATGTAAAAAAGGTCATTTTTATCGACGAAACCTCATCTCCGTAATTCTTGTCCTGAATCTTTTCTCTTAAACCTGGAGACGTGAAGCTTGGGGATGAAGCACAGTTGGGTAGGGTCCATAGAACGGCTTTTCATTGGTTTGCGGGACTGGATAGGACTAGCACTACAGACGTGCAAAAATTTCACCTGAAATTTTGGCTGGCTTAGAGGCGTGGCTGTAGTTGAATATGAATAACAGGAGATCTAACCAGTCGAGGTGCCAATTTCTTTACTTTTAATTAGTCGATGCGCTTTGCGCTCTCGAGCAGTGTGGTTCACTTTTCCGCAGTTGTCATACTTCCTGTTTCGATTTAGTCGACAAAAACAAGTAAAAAGGCCATTTTTATCGACTAAATATCACTTCAGTAATTCCTGTGCTGAATATTTTCTATTGGAGCTGGAGAGCTGAAGCTTGGAGATAAAGCACATCTGGGTAGGATCCATAAAGAGATCTTTTTTTCGGCTCCAAGGGATGAGCGGGACTGGCAGTACGTATGAACAAAAATGACTGTTCGAAATTCAGCCTCGTTCCGAGACATGGCTGTACTACTGCTAAAAGAAATCCACGAACTCTCCAACACAACGAGGATCCCCTTCACGACCCCCCCCCCTTTATCCGCCCACCAAACGACACCCCCCCCCCCCCGTTGATAATTTATCAACACACACTTGACCCTGATCCCAATTGTAATGGCTGTGTAGCTCATCTTTGACGAGGATGGAGCTGCGCGAATGTGTGAGAAAAAGTGGTTTGATGTTGGGGCTCAGTCGTGTTCCGCTTCCGACTAGGGCGGCCTGAGGGGCTCACCTGATGAGATGAGTACCGACTAAATCCGTGGCACAGTACATATAGCAAACGTTCAGGCGAGATACGTAGGAGGCGGACGATGAGTGAATGGAAAAATCAGCTGGAAGCGCGGGGCCCAGCGGACGCTGTCGCAAAAAGCGCATGCATCTTTGGACGTCTGTGGGTAAGTTGGGTAAGCATGCGCTTACCCCAATCCGTGGTGAAAACATGTCTGTCTTTGTTTCGTGTTCAAATGGAGCTTGCGGGACTTTTCCTTGCTAAAGAGGTCCGAAGAATAGGGTCTTCCCGAACAGCAGCCATTACAGGAGAATAAAGCCCCACTCAGAGTTTTGCCGCCGAGCGAGTTCTCGCCAAGCGGCAAGAGGTGGGCGTAGCAAGCAACTGCCGCTCAGCGACGTTGAGGATACTCAGAGTCGAGCGGGAGCGCGGCGATTAGCACTAGGGCAGCTTTTCTACGTCTCCGGTAATTCTTCCACTTTTTTTGGATTTCTACAGAATTCTTTGTTAGAACTGGACGATACGAACGAGGAGCGCCTCTTTTGTATATTCTATGAATTAATATTTTGAACCTGGTGTCCAGGGAGGAGAGGTGTACCTCATTAGCGTCATTCCTACTGGACGCAACTACCACCACCAGAAGGCATTCTTGGACTAACTACGCCACATCGTCGTCATCTATGACTAGAGTACCAGAAATAAAAAGGATAACATAAAGGGTACCGCATTAAATCTTCTGGTTTACGGGTAGGCACACACCTCAAAAGTCAAGTGAGAAGCGCTAAGAACATATCAGAGCAAGACTAATTGTTCTTTATTGAGGAAGTGCAATTTGGTCGAAAGATCTGCGGAACTACGAAGAAAAATACTCTCGGCGAGTTTTGCCGCGGGCGACAAAAATGGTCTGGGGCACTCCTTGTCGCCGCTGGCTAGGCGAGCTCGCGGCGAGCTCGCCGCGGCAAAATACTCTGATTGACCCCCCCTGGCGAGCTTTGCCGTGGCGAGCTCGCGCTGCGTAGCAGCCCGGGATGTTTCGACATGGGCGACTCGCCCGGCGGCAGAACTCTGAGTGGGGCTTAACAGCGTGTACGGAGCGGAATAAGCTCGGGATCTGGGGTGTCACCACTGCAGCAACGCTTTTAGCCCGTATTTACTGTCCACGAAGTGCGAAAATGCGTTATCTTTGGAAAATGCGTTATCTTTGAATAGGGTACGTCTTAAAACCCGATATTGGTAGCGCATGGTATTACGGTAGCGGACATTTTGTAACCCGATAGTGGCAAACCATGATATCTTTATAGCGGACGTGTTGCAACACGTCGGTGATAACCTGTCATATCGTGTTAGCGAACGAGCTGCAACACTGTTGTGGTAGCACGTGATATTCGGGTGACGAACCTGTTACTACAGATCAGCAACTGAATAGCAACTGAATAGCGACCGATTAGCACCCATGATAGCCCGAACAGGTACCCGAGTCCCCCCCCCCCCCATTCTACGCAGTGTAATCGAGGGGCTCCAGTCCCTAACTTCATGCGGGTTTGGCTCCGATCCGACGAATGTCTGAGTATATGAGCGTGCTTCTAGCCTGTATCAGTGCTTCATGTTAGACACCTACTATACTTACTCTGGTAGTGTGTTGATACCCACTATTTGAAGTAAACACACGATTGGGAGCTGCCGCTAACACTTTGAAAAGATCCAGCCACGGACCGTTATTGCTACAGCAGGCTTCTTGCCACCACGCTACGCGCGCCCTACGGACGATCTAACGACGTTTTACGCTTTCAACCACTTCTCGTTTGCTTTTGGTTGGACTAATACGAGGTTAACATCACCGAGAACAGATTTGCCGTGATAACCACGATACCTGACGACTGCGGAATACTCGTATTGTACGCTGTAGATAACGTCAAAAAAAGCTTATTTTGAGGCATGCTCTTGCGTCACTATAATATTTTGAGACCACCACTTCTCGACTTGAACGTGAGACATGGGGAATGGAAGTTTTCACCCGACCTTTTAACGCTTGTTTAGAAAATTCCATTTTGGCGAACTATTATGCAGCTGAAAAGGATGGATTAAGGGGGTTCCGCCCCAGGCTCAACTCTTACGCACGGGTGAGGGATTTCCTCTCTCCCATAGGCTCAGCGAAAATGTTGCTGAGCTTAGGCTCACTTCAGGTTGTCGAACCTATGACCGGTGGCATGAGGAGGGAGTTTTGAGGACACGTCAAGGAAACTTGTGGCGTAGTGAAGTTTCATGATGATAAACTCGATCCCTAATCTCGCCGCTTCCATGTGCGCTCACATCCACGAAGTATAGAATAGCACAGCATGCCATCGTGCCATCGCGCCGGGTCAGCGAACCTGGTCAATTATGCTGATGTGAACCCGCCACCTTCTCATGCTGCAAAAATAGTGAAAGAGGCAAATGGACGCATAATGAAGCACTTGTGACAGTTCGTCTGAACCCCTTCCCCTCTCACACAATGTCGACGCTATGAGAAGGCGCTCAGTTCACTTAGGCGCGGTGAACTCAGCTGGGCGCACGTGCGTGCTTCCAGCAGTGATGTGCGCGAGGATTGTCTGCACTGCGTGAATGTGAGATGGCACGTAATCAAACGAGGCAGTAAGTTATAAAGTTCAGTTCACCGCCATGGGACTCATAATACAGGCACTGGCGTTTCTGCAGGTTTGACAATCCGAATGGCCACAATTTCGAGTTGGAAATGTAAATAAATAATAGGAATTAATTTAAAATTGTAAGTAATAGAAACTGATTCTAAAGCCAAACAGTTGAAAATGAACAATCAAAAAGTAAAAAATAGGGGATCGAAAATGAGCTAGTGCAAATTTTTTGTCTGCCTTATACGTACGAACGATTGGATGTGACCATTTCAGTGCAAACGACATCTTGAGACGATTTTCGTTCAGCCGGTGGTTTTAATACTTCAACTGATAAGGGCTCTCAAGATTCACGCTTACGCCCCCTATCGACAAGTCACCGGGCGATTCCCTAATTATGGACAACAGCGTACCCTTATCACAGCGCTGGACCAGTCTCCGGGCGATTCCCCAATGGACGTCGCGCACCCCTACCGCAATTGTTGACCCGTTGCAGAGCATTCTCTTTACTCTAAACCGAGCTCTGAATTTCGTTTCACACACATTGACATACTGACACACACGCCGCAGACAGACTAGTTTCATTATTGTACATTATGTCGACCTTCACCTATATTCATGAGCCCATGTTGTGTAAAAATATTTACGTAGGTCTACGAAGCCCTAACGAAGCATAGCATGAATTATTTCTAAGGTCTCGTACTCACGCTTTACTGTTGATGAATATTAACTGCCAAAAAGAATTATACCTTCACGCCCAGTATCTTTGATTCTTGCTTTCATCTAACTTTGAGGCTCGATTTTCATGACATTTCAATTCTCACTCTTCGGAGGTCCTTAATAATCACGCAAAGAGAAACGGAACCAATTCCTGACAGCCAACTTGTGTTGGCTACAGATAAACCATACTTCACTGTGAACGCGACTGCATATGTACATGCTAGTAAAGGTTGAACCAAGTAGCTCAGCCATCACCTAAGTTGTTCCTTCCTCCTTATAAGTTTTAAAATATGCCAAATATAGTCCAGTGACCCCCGCAGTTTTTTTTTTTGGAGCAGCGAAATACGCTTGAGCCATGGTGGACCATACCCAAACAGCAGAGATGGGGAATTCATCGCATGATTGCGCGTCTTAAAGGCAGCACCCACGGAGAATTTCGTTGCGGAGATTCTGACTATCGCCGCACAAGCTGCTCTGAAAGTGTCCTTTTACCTACTTACAACGACATCGCCTAGGACCAGACGGACTCATTTATCAGCTGGTTGTACGTGTTTTCGCGGTGGATTCGGTTGCATTAGAGCACCGAGATCTTCTCGGGGCGCGAGAAGGATGGATTGTCAGCTAATCTATCTGCCAAACCACCGCCCTCCTAAAAAGAATTCCCTCATTTTACAACAATTTCCCTCATTTTCTCACTTTTTTAACTTTTGGTGATTGTCGATCTTTTTCATTCGTATATTATAGCCATTTGACCACCATAATAGCTAATTTCTATCAAAGCTTTGCTTTTCTCCCGTTTCTTCCCACCTAGCGAATTCCGTGTCGTTTTGGTTTTCAAGTGGTATCTTTGTCAGTCGGTACCAATTTTCCCGTGGCTATTTCTTTTTCTACTGTGCGGAGATGCTCCAGTTCAGAAGAAATAACTGATTTCGCGAGAATCCGCATGGTAGAAAAGACTGCCTTATCGATCTTTTGGTATCCGTCCTCATCCCCATGGATAGCCAACTCGACCACATCTGTTGGATCCAGCGGGATTATGCAATTCAAAAAACAGTGTTTTTGAAGCTAACGGAGAGTTTTGCCCTTAAGAAAGTGTTAAGCACCCTACATCCCTTCCAAATATGCCGAGATCTTAAAATCGAAAATTTCCGTGGGTGCTGCCTTTAATCACGGTAAACGATTCGAAATGTAGGAAAACGTGGTTCTGTCAGATAAATCCTTTTGCGATCAAGTTTGAGGAACGCCACTCCTTTTCACTTAAAGATTTAATTTCAGTATCCACACAAATCTCAACGGAAGATTGCGTGAACATTAACACATATCATGACCTAGAAGTTCTTCGACGAAAAAGTCTCGCATCAGGAAGAAAATGCTAGTCAAATCGTTGTAAACAGTGGTTGACAGCTGTGACTGGAGAACTGTACAAAACGACATCTTGCCATCAGTAGATGTTCTCTCCCCGTCGTTCATTTCACGCGATGGTCAGAAAATGGAAATTTTTGGATCCAAAAGAGTATCTCCGTTCCGAGTGCAAATGTGAACGGATTACGGCGCCATCTGCCACTATCCGTGACTCATTGTCTATTCGTCCGCCGCCCACGGTGGCCATGCCCCTGAGGTAGTACTGATCGAAGCCTTTGCTCCAATCGAATTCCGTCTCATCCATAAGAAGCCGATCGATACGGAGTGTGGAAGTGATCGATATCGGCGGTGCGGCGGGGCGAATTTTGACGGCGCCGACCGCTCGTCGCTAGCCGAATGTGAACGGTCAATGCGTGACTTCCTCTTCATCATCTGTATATTCTGCGGATGCGGCCTATCCATTGCTACCGTATTCTCCAACTCGTTGAAAACCTGCCAGCAGCACTGTTCCGAACGAAATTTAGTAAGCTTTTCCAAGCTTCTTTCCTTGTTCATGAGAATACAAAGTGCTTCTGTATTGATACTGTCCTCTTCTCAACTCTCTCCCACTCCTCTGTTGATTTTGGACGTTCATTATCATCTTTGAAGGTGATCTTCAAGAGCCACAAAGCATTTGTGCTGTCGCGAATCGCTTATGCGCATTTCATGTTCTGTAATCGAGATGAACGTATTACCCGAGACCTGTCCACCGGGACGAGCGTGGTCTCGAAATATAACCCGCACTCGAGAGAGCCAACCCCGCGAAGGTCATCTGCGAGACCGACGAATGCGGCTGTAAATCTCATTGTACTCCGCACCGGAACGCAAAACCTTTGCCTTCATAAGCAGCGGGAAGCCTTTTCGATGTCAGGGCTTTCCACCCAACCTAAGAAACGTTGTTTCGTTAGATCGATGCCATGTCGATGGTCGTTCTCTTCTGATTTGCTGCGCGTGTTATTGTGAAAGACACACATGTATGAGGTGAAACAAGTTTTACGTCCCGATCATAGACGTTGATGTGACCACGACCAGTACACGGGTGACGGCAGAAGAACTGCGGAAAAAGTGAAAAGACCTGATCTGTATATGTTGACTGGATTCTGAACGATCTCGCTGGTACGCAGATAACATGCAGTATCTTTTGCAATATAGGAAAGCGGATACACAGTGACGACCAAATCTCTAGCACAACCACGATTCTACGCTACAGAATCTGTCACTACCCTAGCTTTTGTATGAGAAATTTGAGTCAAGTTTGCGTATTGGTTAGGGTTCTATGAGGATTCCCCATAGCACATATCGTGAGCGCGGACTCAGTCGGAACTGAGAGAAAAAGTAAAACCTTAGTTTCCTCAGTTTTTCTCCAAGATTTGTCAAAAACTTTTATACCTGTCTGATAGGGAACAAAAAGTGGTTACTTGAATTAGGCACATACCTACTTTAACATTTTCTTCCCTTACCTGCTGTTGCCGCACTCTTCGTCCCGGCTAGAATCGAGAGCTTAGATGTGGAAGCTGTCAATTGTTCATGAAAATTTCATCATACTGGAAAAAGAGAGTAGTGAAAGCCCAGAGAAGGGCTACGTATCCCTTCCTAGCTAACTATGGCGCATGAAGTTACCCAAGAAATTCAATTTGCGACTGACAAACTTAAGTAGGTTCTCACTCAAAAAATCTTTGCAAATAATCAAATGAGAGCACGCTGCACGCCGCTTCCGTTGACAGCGGTTTATTTTTCGAATTCTGAAGCCTCGCCAAAGAACACTTACAGAACGACACAGAAAATGCTACTGTGAGGCCATTTTCATAGCTGTAGCGGTCTTTCCACAAGAATTTGAACGGAAGACATTGCTCTACAATTCCCCTGCGCTAGCACAGAAGGGCAGCCGCAGATAAGTATCATTGAAGGAAGCGTTAAGGATGTTGCTGTGGTATTAAGGTGGTAAGAAAGTCTTGAGCCGTTTTGGACTTCTTTTGTGCTTTATTTTATTACTCAGCACACAGTGCAATTTGCTCAACAGTTTAATAACCATAGTTAGACACTGCAGTGTCCCACCTAATGAACAAGTCAGCGGTCCCTCCTCGCAGAACTGGGAAGACTGGGAGCCAAAGAAATCGCTGAGCTCTCCTTCAACATGGTCAACTTTGGTGAATTTTTTCTTAGCTTGGATTGCCTTGAAGGAGCAAAAGAAGTAGTACTCGGAAGGAGCAACGTCAGGAGAATAGGCAGGGTGGGGAACCGTGACCCAGCCCAGCTCCTCCCATCTTTACCTGGTCTCTTTGGCTATTTGGGGCCTAGCGTCATCATGGCGTAGGAGTACAAGAAAGTCGTTTCGACCGTTTTTCTCGAACAGCATCCGCGACTTTCTGGAGCTGATTAGCGTAAATGTTACCGATGACTGTGTGTGCTTGCGTGAGCAGCTCGTGGTACAACATTCCTAGCAAATTCCAGAACTAGCAAAGGAAACATTTGTTTGGGTGGGGGTGCGATACGGTGGGTCTCCTTCTCGAGGGAGCCACATGGCACGATGCGTGTTAGAATTGTAGAGGACCCAACTCTCATCTCCAATAATTAGGTATTCCAGAAACTTCTTCCGTTGTAGACAGAGCAGGAAAAACTGATTTTGGCTAGGAGAACCTCTTGTGGAACTGACGTCGTAATCAAAGTTGGAGAAGGCAATTTGGCTAAATATATGCCGATTATGGAGAAGCCCCGAGTTTGGCCCACAACTACCACATGATAGGTCATGGGTACCGATCAATAACCAAAAGTTCAGGAACTTTCAAAAAACGGCTCAAGACTTCCTTACCACCCTAATACTTCAGCATCTGATTATCTCGGCACTCCCCCCACTTCTTGACCATGTGATCAAGACCTCCACCTGCTTCATTCCTTATACAAGTTTGTTCGAAAAGCAAAACCTCTTGAACCTCCACATAACCTCATTTACATTTGGAACTTGTCCTGTTTACGTTCGACAACGCGTATAAATTTCTTGAAGTCCATTCTTCAATCAACCTTTTCAACTCCTTTAGAGGCTGGTTATTTTTTTGTTCCTTGGGTGAAGCATAAACTCACTTTTTCGATGGTCACTTGTCTGAAGACTTCGAAATAGTATGTGTGAAATCTACCATATTAGGCTTCAGTAAAAACTGTGAGCTGAGTGCTGTAGATGGATTTCGCGCTTTGTGAAAAATCTGCGCAGTGCCAGTCAACTACTCTTGCATCACAGAATAGCGCCCGTATGATCCGCCGCACACCCACCACCACCTAAGTATTTCGTGATGAAAGAATGATGGACCGGCACTGCAAGCTTCGAGTACTGACTAGCTTCTAGATTGTATTCCCATCCTTAGTTCAATTAAACATCCACTATTTCTCGATTATTAATTATTATTAACATTTGCATTTGCCTTCTTACTATGTACATATATTCTTTCAAGGCGTTGAACTTCCTGTGTTACTTTCATATGCTAAGCACTGCTCATTGCGACAAAGGTGCTAACTGTTATAACAGAATGTGTAAGAGGATCTGAGATTTTGTACTGGTAATACTAACTCTTCACATTTGGAGCGTGCCTTGAATTATTTTTTCTGCTGGAAGCGAGACCAACTGGAATGTGTTGTAGGACGTAAGCAAGCCAAACTCTTCTGAAGGTCTCCGCATGGTTCAGTAAAATTCTGTATGATAGAAGAAATAGAAACACAATTATCTCCAAGAACTTTCAGATTTTTTTCCCTGAAAGGGTGCTGTTAAAAACAAAGCAGGCGTTCCTGCAGAAAATGGGCTTGAACGAGCGAAATTTTGGAAATAAGCTGTCTTTGATACGGACAGCTAGACATTTCGAAGACTTTAGAATTACGTGGATTACTAAAAACTTTTTGATTATGTGTATGTCACATTCTTTTACGGTGGAGAGATTCATTCGCTCATTTTCAGAAGATGAGGGCGCGTTACTGAAATAATTTAGCCTTTGTTTGATAAAATGAATTCATTAACTGTTAGAACTAAGGTTTCAGGGGTCTTCAGCCACGTGGAAGGTTTGTTGAGTAGAGTTCGCGCATATCCAAGTACAGTCATCACTATTCTTGTTTAGCAACAGTTTTCTGGTCCTGTTTTATTTTTTGAAGGTTTGCATGTTAGGAGCAATGAACTTGCCTGCGATGGCTAATGACAAAGCATATTACTTAACTGCAAACGCCGCCAGGGCGGCATCTTACTACTTCTACTGTGAAACTCAACTGCTCAACAAATTGTCACCGAAATGCTGCTTTTCTTTATCTGATATGCTACTTTATTTTCTTATCTTCTCTAGGTTTGCACGGCCTTCGGCCTTTTACCTTCGAGCACTTTTATTTCTGATTCTTTCTGAACTTGTGAAATACATTTTCAAGATACATACCTACATCGTGTCACCATTCCCGATATTCTAAGAACACGTCCGTTTGCATACATACTCGCTTTTTTTTTCGTAATGTTCGCTTGCACCTCGTTATATGACGAAAGAAACAAATGGAGCTAGGGCAAGTTTTCGTTCTGGTTCGGACCATTTGAATGTCGATCGACACCTAGTGCTAGAAGCAGCCAGCTCAGTCCTATTCAGTGTCACTGCACTCTCACATATCGTGGATTTCAAGTTCATTTACAAATTTTATCGGCAAATTCATGCCATATGGTGCATTGCATTAACTATATGTTCACCATTTGACTGCATTGCATTATCTATACATACGTTCCCCATTTGCTACATGGTGCTAAAGAACTTTTCTAATCTAGGAAATTTCCTATAAGTGTGCCAGTTTCAACAACACATGTACACATGTATTGAACGACATCTTGCCGAGAGCATATAACTAGACAATATATAACAAGATATATAACGAGAACATATAACTAATACATATAACAAAAAAACATAACTAATATATAACGAGAACATATAACTAGACACTAGATATATGATGTATAACTAGACATCTCCTGCGTCTTCACTTCTCCGTTTTTCGCCTTCACTGCAAGCGTTTTCTTGAGCATTTCTTCCGCTTTCCTGGGTTTTGGCCATATGATCCAATTCGTGTTCCTATTTGTGCGGAAAAGTAACATTCACCTACTCTGTTCATTGCACAGAAGGTGTAGCAGCCCAAAGGCTTCGAGATGCCCGAAACCTCACTTTCTGCACTGCCTGAATCGGCCAAAATCCGCTTCCAAGACCTTCCTTGAATTACCACATCATGTTCTCAATGAATTTTTTGCGTTCTCCGAGTCCTGTACAAAATAAGCAATGCTTCCGTTGGATCATAGGAATTATGTGTGCCGCTTGCTAAGGTTATAGTCCGGCGAAGTTGTGGAAAAAATAAGTTCGACACGAGAATCCGGCAAAACTTTACACCAGCCTAATAAGATCAAAGCAAACTTTCGCAATTTTGTTTCTCTGAGCCTGAATGTATCGCTATCCCGTTCCAAGAAAAAAAAGATGACTTTATGAGCGCTCAATGACGATGAGTTGCCCAGATCGTAAGTACTTACATATTTCTTCGCAAATGCGTTTTTACCTTTCCACTCGACATGCCAAAAGTGGTTCTGGAGGAAATTGTTCATGAGTCTGGTTTCATGCGATTGTCTTGCGACTGTTTATACATGCCGTAGGGCATAAGCTATTCTACAGAGTTGGCTGTCTCATTTCTTTGCAGTAATACAATACATGTCTTTCGCTCACCTAAATTCTTCTTATAGCGCTGCGGCGAAACTGCTTCTGACTTCAAATTCGCTATGAAAAATTGTCATTGCCATCTAAATCGGCGCCAATATTCAGTGCAGTATTTCTTTGCTGCCAGATGCGCTGATTATGTCGCAAATTTCCGAGCGTTATAGCGAATAAAAGTTTCTGAAGTTTCTGACAATCGTTCTATGTATATAGGTGAAATAGAGTATTGTCTCTTCCTGCTGATTACGTCTATGAGATGGTCACGCAAAATCCACCGAAGATGGCTGTTTATAAGAGTAGAGAAAGAAGTTGTTTCAAAAATTGCTTGGATGCACAAACCAACCCGTGTATTTTAAGAATCACACTCGTCGCATACCGGAGCCTAGCTCATGAACTATTGTGTAGTATTTTTAGTCTGATTCTCGGAAAGCGTAAACTAACTGATTATTTTCCCATTTTCTAGTGAGACGTTTCTCGTAAGCAAATTGGGTAAAATTTGGCTATCACTGGAGCATTGGGTAGTCATTCTTCTCTCGCTACGCACTTCTCACATTCTATTTTCGCGGAAACCAGTAAATATAATTGGAAAAATCATTCTGTAAGCTTTCCGGTTAATCATGATAGAAAAGCTGTCTTGAATATGTTGTTGATTTTGCAAGTGTTAATAAATTATCAAAATAACCCGTATTTTTCAATAACCATTCCAAGAGCGTTGCCCAATCCGAAGCCAGTCCGAAGCCAGGCGAAGAAATCTGCCTTAACTCAAAAACATTACGAACTTTCTCAGTTTAGCAGACGAGAGAGCACAACAAAAATTGAGTTACTACTTGCAAGGAAGTAGTTGAGCAAACGTTGTGTAATAACACATGGCTCCTGTAGTGGGACAGCATTTTTACGCCGCCATCTACATGGAACTCATAAAAATGCGTACAATACTTGTAGAATGTATATCAATATGCAAATAAAAGTCATCATGTGTAAGTTCATATGCCACAAACATAAAATGCTATATTTCAGGCTTTTCCACTAGCACGTGGGGAATTTACATGGAATCAAGATGCCTTGGCCAAGTGCGATTACAGCTGCAGAGTGAACTCGGTGAGATGTGATGATCCTCAGGACAGAATATTCCTTGATTACCCAGTTATTTCGGAGTCCGAACAGTTTCCTTTTGTTGTGCAACAGCTGATTTTTTTTGCAGTGTCACCACGGCTGCAGAGATCTGGATGAACCATTGCCGAAATGTGAAACTCGCTGTACTGAAGAGGGCATTGCTTTTGACAGTTGCCAACAGGGCTGCTATGCTGTCGAACACGCATTTCTTGTGCAAGCACAAGGTTACCTATTTTGCTGCTTAATGTCTTTGTTTTTTCCTCCTTCTTCGGTACCTTTACCAACTACTGCTTTCAGAACTTCTGAATCAAGTAACCGTCAGTATTGATGTCCTCGATGATAGCTTGCGACTACGTTGGCAGTTTCCGGATGCTGTGCTAGCACAAGTAAGCATTTTCACAGAATCAAGTCCTTCTTATATCTTCCCTTTTACGACACTCGAAAAAAAAACTTTTTTCAATCTTGTCTGCGAGGAAAGTGCGAAAGAAAGCTGGGCAGAACATGATTAAGAGGCGATCCCTGCCAGCTGGTTTTCCAATGACCACGAGAATCATGCATCATTTAGATTATCCAGGGTAAACATGTTAACACCGCCCAAATTTACCCAACATTAACACGGACGCTGTCTTTTATCACGGGCAGTCTCAATGATGCATCCAGGCTCAGGCCGGGGAGGAAAACAGCCAGTGTTTTACTGTAAAATTCAAGTGCGAAGGCGAACTCTTTTAAAACATTTCTTGAAAAGCGACCGAACTATCTCTAGAAATGTTGTTTTTTTTCCTTTATATTTTTGCATGCCTCTTTAATTATGTAAATTTTGTATGCCAATCAGATTTGTCTCTTATTTTTCTTAGTGGTTGTTTGCTGAGTTGCATTTTGCACTTCTGCATTTTGTTCAGTATTTGTGGTCTTGGACTGTATTTTACACGAGGGTTCGTCCCCCGTCTCCAAATAAATAAGTACTAAACTTCGAGCGAAATCTGAACTGAAAATAGTGCGTTATGAGGATGTGCCACTGTAAATTTCACGAAATGAGTGTGAATCAGATTCTTCTTGGACCTCAAAATCACCTTTTTGGGGTCTTTGTATAGAGAAATTTATATATAGGTACCACTTCCTTCTGACTTACATAGCAGCAAAGTTTATATCTTTAGAAAACTGGATTTCGATACATGCATTCGTAGTTTATGTAGTTGAGTGTCATGGCACTTCATTGTCGGCCACAGTAATGTGTTTGAATGGCTAGGCTGTGAAACGCAGGTGCTCACGCAATTTTCTACTTCATAATTCTGGAAAATAAACTCAGTCTAGGCTTTCCTCATCTTTATCAATTTTCTGAAGCAGAAGCTTTCCCAAAACTCTGAACTGTTCGTCTGTTGTGGATCTTCACATCTGTACTTTCATGCAGAAATATTAGGTTGTAACATAAGTTTCCGCGGTTTTGGAATTTTCGATGGAAAT
>KN726856.1:8451-34573 GCA_000816745.1 Ancylostoma duodenale
TGCTCCGTCAGGCAGATCTAGGCAAACCGCGACGCATGACCCCAATCGGGTGGTAGTAGCGCGGCCCAGACTCAGCCAGTCTATAGCGCCAGCCGAAGAATCGCGCCATACGACCTACACCCCCGGTAACCACAAGCGAAGGATCTCATCATTTGCCCTCCGATCACGCATTAACTGATTGCAAGGGAAGTCAACCAGCTCTCATTCAGCAACCTCTACAGCACTCAAGGATTTTGGAGATTTTCGAGGTTGGACACGTCTTCTTCGGAATAATATAATTCTGTTGAGATCGAATAGCAGAACTATAGTGAATGAGAAGTGGGGAAGTACTCCTCTTCTTGATCACGCACTGTTATTATTCGGCTAGTCATCTCAACAGGGTCTACTCTCCCATCTAACAAGAACGGATCACGTGACAAAGAGGCACACCCGCAACGGTCTCGAATCTTCGACCAAGAAACAGAACTTCCAGAAAGAAGCTCGACCTTCCCCAGCAGAGATTAGATCTACAACCCAAACCCAGGAAACGTATGCATAGGCTTCAACTTTTAAAAAAATTGTGGTTGGGAACCATCTTTCGCTGATCGACAACAACACGTATTCAACATATGTTTATGAAGAGGGTAGAGATAACACATAGAACACATGCAAAAGAAAGAATCAAGAACTGTGAGTGAACTCTTCCACCATATTGCTGTTACTGCAAAGGAAGAACAAGGCAATTTTGTTCAAACTAAACCGAGAATGATGTTATTTAGGAAGAGCGAACAGCGCGACTCAGTTCGAAAATGCTGACACTTCAATTCCTCTCTGCACCGGCGATTAGGTTTGTCCCAAAGACTAGTGAAACACTAGATGTACGAAGGTGACCTCACGGAATAACACAGTAATTTTGGGGCTAGAACGCTCACCATCGAAGCGGTCAACATATGAGAAACACGAAAATGGACAATAAAGAAGAATAGAGGAGAAAAACGATTTTGTACCCATTAGACTGAACAAAAAGCGCTATGTATAGAAGGAAAGGTGCTGATTCATCTGTTTGAGCTATGTTGCAATCACATCCGAACGAAACACAACGATCCTAAGCTGGTTGCACCGTGAGCTTGGGAGGAAATTAGAAAAAAAAAATAAATGCGACATCCTAATTGAGATGGAATCCTTTCTCGTTGACCGCCGTTAGAAGTCGTTCCCGTAAAATTTCAGCTGACGAATACTCCGGCAATTTGAGGTAATGCACACAAGTATTCACCTGAAAAAAAGAGCAAATCATCCGTTGACATTGCAAATGCAATTTAGACAAAGTGTTTATATTGATATTTTGCATTTATTTGTCGTCTTGTAGTACTTCAATTCTAGAAAACTTGTAGTGTTCAAAGTACATATTAGATTGGCCATACGTCTTTAAACAGGAAGAGACAGCAGGATCATGGCACGTGTTTAGAAAACGTTCGCTCTACAATTCAGACACATCCGCACAAAAATATTTTTGGAAATTTCATTGGATTTCGGTAACTGAACCGGAATCGCAGGTGTGAGTTGATCTATCGCCCTTATCTTCAGATTAGGAATAGGAATTCCTGCCTTGGGCACCGTTCGACCAGCAAGAATTAGCACTATCAGTCTCCCCCTCCGCTTCACTTGCTCCTGCCCACAACTCTTAATTTAGCAGAAAAGAGTAAAAATTGCGAAGGTGTATGACCGCCCAGTTTCCCACCTAGACACTATTATTTGTGAACAGTTTTCAGAATATAGCAGAAAAAACTCACAGAAGGATAGCTTCCATCACCACTCTCAACTTTACGGACAACTGTCAGGCGAGGATGGAGATTGGCAAGACCCCCTGGAATAAGCAATACGCTTCCAATATTCCGCCTACAAAAACAAAAACACTCAGCTCACCTGGAGGTAAACTAGAGCAGCCAGTAGCAAACTGCAAGAAGTTCTTTCGCTCTTGAGGATTCAGTTCAACCATGACGTCCACAAAACGGAGGAAACCAGGCGAATCTTTCGTGTAACCTAGCTTGGGTTCAGTATAGTTGAGCACATCCTCGCGCGTCCACTCAGGACATTGTTCACCGGAAAGCAGCCGCTAAACGGAAAGAAGCGATAATTTCATGAAGTTCAGTAGGCATTAAGGAATTTAATAGGGCGTACCTGTACTTCTTCTGGACTGTATGAACGAAGCGCCCGTAGACCAAAAACGCGATCGAATCCATCACGGAATGCACGCATCTGGAATACGAGAATGGATAGAAATTTGAAAACATTTTCTACGCGGTCATCAAATCACCTGGTTAATTATTCCCGTATTTAGGTAGAAGTCGGCACATTTCTGTACATAAAGCTCAACATTGTCCATTGTAACATCCATATCTGCTCCACCCTCCACCAATTCCATTTCGTCATAATCGAATACCGAGGACGGAGGATTTACCCTATAGAAGACACAAATGCATCAAAACTGATAGCAGCACCTAAGACGTTGACAAAGAGGTGAGCGAAATAATGTACGTGAAGTTGAGAGCCAGGTCCTCGACGCGGCAGCGAGTGCCATGAATGCATAATTTTAGCTCATCAATCTTTCGCCTCTTCGCTTCTCGGTCAAGCATCGGTTCGTTCTCGATCGCACGTTTTCTCTGCGCTAGAGCTCGTAGCTCTTTGAGGAACCCACCTGGAAAGTACAAAGATAGCATGTAACAAGACCCCAACAATGAATGGATCAAGGGTGCTGCATCAATTTAAGCAGAATTTGTTAGAGTAGTAGTCTTTCTTGACGACTGAAATGCAGCCTTTTGCGTGCTTATATACTTCGACGGAAAACTTTTTGATGTTAATAGACAAAAAAAACGAGAAAACAGTACGACAAGAACAAAGTATGATTGGAAAATCAACAGAGTAAAACTAGCTGATGAAGCAATTTGGCAATGAGCAGATAATGGAACATTAACTAACTAAAAATTAAACGATGACGTTGTAAGCAATTATGAATCCGATTATAACAATCACAACAATGGGCGCTTACCTTTCACGGGATGAACTTCTTCAAAGTCGTCCAATGAAAGAACGCGGTCCAGGGATGGTTCCTCAGCTTCACTCAAATGCGGAGAAACAATAAGTTTGAGGAAAGGTCGAGCCAGCGGTAAGTCCACCAGTCTTCCATCTTGGAGGACCTAGTATTATTAACATTCAGGAAGAGGACCTCCACGAAGTCAAAGTAAACACGAATCCTCAACTAGTGCAATAAATTACCTTGGCTAAGAAGATGCCGAGGACTCGGAACATCTCCGATGCTCGACGTACTTCGTCTGTATGAGGTGGGAGAGGTGCAGGGAAAAGACCACCAGCACGACGCACATAAAATCTGCAAACAGCCATTAATGAAACACATCGGCAATGAGCAAACAGTTCCAGTAAGGAAGGGCGATAACAATCCACAGCGCAGCATAATACCGACCCAGGCGGCTTCTTCCCCTCTCCCAGATCAAGTTCACGTTCCTCCATTTTCAGCTGGTGCTCGTCCATATCGTCGCAAAGCCAGATTGCCAGAGCCTTTCGTTGCAGTTCAGCAGCAACCTAAATCAGGTATATTTGGAGAGTAGCCAGCATCTATGGAGTATTACCGTTTTTAACTTTTTTCCAAGCGAAATTAAGTAAAACGACAAGTTCTTTCAAAAGAAAGACAGCAGCCAGCTATAAAGCAAAAGCGAAAAGCGAATGCAATGAAGATGTGGGCGGATTTATTGTTGATGCGGTTGTCAAGCAAGTTGATGCCGATGTTTTTTTTTAATTTGTTTGTTTTCTTCCATTTTCGGTGACATCAGCAAATGTTTGTAACCGTTCGAAAGCCCTTTTCCTCTCTATGATAATGTTCCTCTCATTTCTCCGACAACTCAATTCCCCCTAATTTTCAAGCATTAGGAACGGAAGTTCCATAGAAGAAAAACCCATTTATCACGCTCGCAATATTTCAGGGAGACAAGTGACATATTGTCTTGTAGAGCAAGGAAAGGACCTTCGCATGATTTAGGAAACCCACTTTACAAACCAATCAAATAGAAATTTCTGCTTGTCAAACGCCCACACCACTAATCCCATATGTCTGCAAAAATGTAAATGTTTCCAAATGTGGAAAACTAATTGGCAGTAAAGTTTCTTACTTATGCAACCAAACAAGTAATTGGATCCCACACTTCTGAATACAAACGTGGCAACATTTCAGCGTCATTCGAGACGATCCCGCATACTAATAATTTCTCATGATAAAAGGAAATTACCAAGGCGTAGAACTCCAGGGTCGGGCCCAGACCAGTGCCTTCCTCGCCAACATATTCGATCTCAAGAACTGCCTTTCGGTCAGCATGAAACTTCATAACACGGATTGCTTGTTCAAGGAGATGTTCCTCAGAACGAGTGACCTGGAAAATTACTATTACATAATGGTGAAGGAGACTTATGATAGCGGGAGATCTATCATAACAATAGGCGCGTTACGTTACCTTAATGCGCTCATGCTTTAGTCGGCCGACACGGTACTCTTGATAGCGGTCGTGTGGTCTGCTTGCGCTGCTGGTAGTGCTTTGTGCGGCACCACGTGCTCGATCTAGCGCAGCATCGCGACGCGACTGTAGCCACACTATCGTACGAGACACTCCGAATGCAGTGGCTTGCATGTACATGTTTCTTAAAGTGTGTCATAGAGTTCATCAGTAAGTAAAAAAAATAGTGAAAAGAGAAATTGTAGAACAACATACTTCGTTTCCGCAGAGAAGAGGCATGGATATGTGTATATGAGCCGCTCGCACCAATCGGGCATCGCCCTAGCTGCGACAACCAGAGCATCAGAAAGCTCCTTAAAAAGTTACCAGCAACTCTAATTCTAAGATAGAAAACTTTCGAATCTAGCAAGCTTGTCTCGAAAATCACTTAATGATAGATGGAAAAGTTTTAAAGGGTGTGCCCTACAGCGCAGACGCTCGAACAGCCTTCTGAATAGATAAAAGAAAACGGATCATTGCAATGTAGTCCTGCACACTTCAGTTACTGTGAAGTTAACATAGAGTTAACAGAGACAACATAAGTTTCCGCTATTTCGGCCTAGGGGCTTTTCAGGGCTTGTAAAAATAAATCAGTTATAAGTCAGTTAAACTTCACATATATTATCACAGTGCGCATGATATCGCGAACATTAAGGAAGCTATTGAAACCTACCTTTCTGTCCAATTTCAGAAATGTCAATATTTTAAAAATGAAACCTACAAAACAATTTCGGTAACTTATATTGCATGAATATTAATTGGGTCATAACGTTGCACGAGGTCATGACGTCGATGACAAAAATGTGTGAAGTAGTAGTATTGAAACGATCCCCAATCTCCCTAGTACTTTCTCGTTCAATTTTGTTGACAATTGTGAATACAAGCACCAAACTTGGTTGCCCGAAATTTTGGTTGTACTACTTTCCATTGTGAAGTTGAAGTGAATTGAAGTGGGTGTTCACTATAACCAGACACATCAGCCTTTTGCGAACAAATTCAGAACAATAAAAACTGGTAGAATCTTGTGCCAAGTTCTGGCCGCTGTGTAGAAATCATAGCATTTTTCCCATTGCAGAGTTGTCCTTAATTTTGAAATATAGAGAAGTCACGGGAATATTCTAAATTGCGCATTATGTTGCCCAAAATTCTCCTTAACCACGAACCAGCTATCAGATCACAGCTTCCAGTGTAGGAGGACCGATCTGCCAAAGTTAGTGACCTTCAGCTTTATCCAACCCAATTCTTTGCCTCGTGACCCACCTAGTACCAAAACAGCGGGTCGAAAAATAAAGCTGTTAAAATGGCAGGAAATCAGCAACTGTTGCTGATTTGCACTTCGATTCATAGTTGTCGTTGTTTGTTGTAGAACGTTTTTGTTGGAAATTTTGAAACTGCGGAAACTTATGCTACAACCTGATAGTAGCTAAAACATGAACACCTCATTACTTCTGAGGCCTTGTTCGTAGTATTTGTAGCAGACATTGGAAATGACGCAGAAAATGATCTACCTGTGTAAGTTTCTGCGTTAACTTGTCGCTGATGAAGACCTGAGGGCTTAATTGAGCATCCGGGAATCGCTCTCCAATACGCGACAACAAGCCGATTACTTCCAAGCACTGAGTAACTATTTTTAGCTAGACGTAGTTGGACAGGAAAAAAGTGGAATTACCTCATTAACAGCTGGTGGTACTTTACTGTCATCTGAAGAGATCTGGCTGAACTTCGTTACATATGGGAGGGACGCATCCTCGTAGATCAATGTATATGTAGGTTCCCACACACGGCGACTTCGTTCGCATTTCTTCACATGAAATATTGGCAAAGGCTAATAAAAAAAATGAATAAATGAACTCACTGTTCCCCAGTCAATGGCTCCAACAAGAGATTGCACATAGTAGAATAGGCTGTGATCATCGGCAACCATCTCCAGTGTAACATTTTCGACACCGCTCATATTCGGCCCGCGGAGGAACAGACGCAATGAGGTCTCTTCGGACTGGAAAAAAAATCATCACAGTGAGAGGTGGACGGAGGCTGGAGGTCGACCCATACAAAAAAACTGCATAAGGAAAACTATGGACTCTGATAAGAGTGATCTAAAAGCCATCCAAAAAGTTTCAGAATGTAATCGACGGCTCTCTCAAGAAAGTGCGCATATCATCTAGCGAAATCAAAAAATGGAAATGTAAAGAAAGAAATATGCGAAATACACGGAACAGAACCAGATTATAATTTTAAGAAATTAAAAGGATTCCTAAAAGAATGTGGTGATGGCAAGCATGTCCGTGACCACGTGCATGTCCTCACTTACCGCAACGGGTTTTGCTTGAGCAGGATCAGGGACCACTGCCGGGAGTTCCACGTCCTGTGTTTGATTAACATTGGTACGACCGGGACGAGGATCGAAAGCAGGTATCAGCGCCTAAACAACCAGATACTTTCAATTATCACATTACTTCAGCATGGAAGAGTCAAGTACTACCGAGGCGCGTTACTTTCTGTTACGCTATCGCTATGTCTAAAGTGAAGCATACTTCGTAGTTGAGTGGCTCAAGACCGTATTCTTGTTAGCTACCTACAGGCGCGCAGAAAATCCTCTGGAGATTCACTGCTGACTCATAAAATGACCAGAAAATATAATGACTTGACCAAGGAAGGAAATCGCAGACTTGTGCTGTACACCTTCCAAGTATGGCGGCAAACTGATGAAATTTTCACAGATGAGAGGTATCTTTCGACGGAACAAACGACACTTATTACTGACACTAGACGGCATACCCGGCTTCGCTCGGGAGTTTTACTACTCCCGGCTTTTCAAATTGATGCGGATTGTTGTTGATACTAATACTGATTCGAAGTGCTTGTCACTTCAGTGATAATCACATTAAATAATCTCGGTAACCCTTCTCCCCTGAACGGAAGCGAAAAAGTCGATAACGCTAATTAGTCGATAATTTATGCAGGATGATCGCCACATTCGTGTTAAACTTATTGGAAAACCCTAGCAAACATGTTTTCGCCTGTCCCCGAGCCGGCGCAGAAAAAATCGATAAAATCAACAAATCGCTAGACCGATATTTTGGCGCAAAATGACTGTCATATTCGAGTTCAGCGTATTGAGGAACCCCAGTGGACTTGTTCTTATCATTCCCCGGGCAAAAGTGGAAAGAAATCAATAAAATCAACACATCGATAATTTGGTGGGAAAGGTTGTCATTTTCGTGCTCAGCGTATTGAAAAACCCTAGTAGGCTTGTCCTCGCAAGTCTGCCAGCAAAAACAGCGAAAAATCAATAAAATCGATACAATCGATAAGCTTATCGATAATTCCCAGTGTGAAGAAGCTTGTATACAGATTGTAAAAGCTGCCATCATCCAACAAGAATCTTCATAATAACGACGACGTGGATCTTACCTGGAACGAACACTTCAGAACCAGTTCGTCGTCCCATGATCGGAAGTTGCTCTTGCTGTTTCCGCGCTGATCACGACTGCGAGAGTCAAGCCCTCCACTCATCAGCTGAGAGAACTGTTATGTGCAAAGCATAAGAAAGACAAGACCAGATGCGACCACAGAATAAAACTCACCTGTTTCCAGTTCAATTTGAACCCTTCACCTCCTCGGCCCGTGAGCACTGTGGCGAGTGAGTCGACGGGGACGCCGAGCGCATTTAGGTCATCCTCAATGTCCTCTTCATTACCTTCCTCGTCGTCATAATAGTCATCCTTTACAAAACCATGTGAATTTACAAAACATAAAGCAAACATACGTTGAAGTGTTGCAATCTACCAATACGAACTCCTCTATAAAGTACACAGATCCCATTAGCCCTTAACCAAACTGGAAATGTCATCATCGGAGAAAGTGTTATGCTCCATTTCAATCAGTGTCAATTAGCTGTTTCGACTAACATTTATGTTCTATATATAATACATATGTTAGGGCGACGTATATGGAAAGTTTGCTTGGCGCAGTTTTCATTGCAGTTCACAAGCGTAAACGACCAAATTATAACTTTTGTAAGACTATGTGTTACTTTACAATGAAATGATTTTAAACATCTAGGCGTGTACATACAATATGTATTCAGAAGGCCAATTAGAAATGCGCTATGTTTTTTTTTCTATTTCTAATTGACCATCCAAATGCACAGAATAATTTAGCGGGTCGCAAATCAATAGTTCTGAAAGCATGGCCATACGAGGCACCTAAGATTTAGAGACCAACATCTCTTTATTTCTTCGTACTAGATTGGGGATTGAGGGATCTAATAGGACTTTAGGAGAAGATTTGTGAGAACCTTTTTGAAATGGCTCATTTAGAATGAAAGAAATCTTCACAATGTACAGTTCGATTCCACAAAATTTAATACGAAAAAAGCTCAATTGTGAATTAAAAAGCTGCGTACGAGAAACCTCAACAATGAAGACGCAATGGCATTTTTAGAAGAAAAAAAAACTGTGTCAGCAAATATCCTATTTCTGTGGGCTAGTAAGCGAATACTTCTCTGCAATTCATTAAAGCCAAAGTTCAACAAGTGCATCGTTACGAAAGGATTGGCTTAGAATAGCTTGATGTTCTACCACAACCTTACCGTTATGAATAGAAAGACGCATCAAAATCTATCTGTCTCTTATTCAAAATATCATTACAGCACTGAAGGAAAAACCAGCTTTACAAATCAGTTCCCAACGAATGTTTACTACGTAACAAATAGGCCACGGAAAGTGCAACCTTACAGAGTTCAGTAACTTTATGTTTCTCGCCTCTCTCAAAGGGAAATGCTTCTTCCAAAGGGATAAGCATCGGAACTCATTTGCACAGCTAGATCTCACTTTCAAAGCAGAACTGCAACAAGCTTAAGCTGGTCCTAAGACTATATGTAAGAGTGAATTCGGGTTAGCCGCTTACCACCAGTTTTCTAGGAACAAACATATTTACCTCATCAAGCAACTCTTCAACTTCCAATGAGTTTCCACTAGGATCCATCATCTACAAAATGTCACCATTTACATCAACAACTACAACGGTATTCAAAAGAATCAAGCTGCTAACCGTTTGCATGATTCCTTTCAGAACATCAGCGTAGTTCCCTAGTTTCTGTTTGAGAGATGTCTTATCCTTCTTGATGCTCTTTTGTGAGGTTGAGGTGGATGTCGATGGTGTTGTGACTTCTCCAGGTTCAGCACTTGAGGACGAAGACGTAATAAGATGCTCAAGTGAATCTTCTGCAAGTAAAATCCTCAGTTCTTTTCTCCAAGTGAACAAAACAGATACTTACCAGTGCCGAAAACTTCACGAAGCTTCTCAAAGAGGCTTCTTTCGGATGTGTTATTCAGCGCGTCGACCATCATGTCCGCAAAGTTGACCTTCTCGTTGCTAGAAACAAATCGTTCTAGCTCCGGTTACTGTTTAACAGCCGCAAACGATGAAGATTATTACCTTTCTTCTTCCTCTTCATCTTCGCCATCCTGCTCCTCATCCTCTTCCACTGTCTTGTCCATTTCGAAGGTGTCACTTGACTGCTGTCGTTGACGTGCGGCCGCTAGGTCCGGTGCGGAGACCGATAAACTGAAAAGAACTTGTTCAAGACATTGCCCACATCCTCTAGACAGGAGATAGAAATGGGGTGGAATTTACAAGATATGAAACAAAGAACTAAGTGCAGGAAAGCCAAAAAAAAGTACAAAATATGCGCTAGTGCTAAGATATTTATGAAACAGCCATTTCTTCACGAGATCAGCTTACCTGCTCATCTTTGTCGAATCAACTTGAGGTGCAGATGGGGTGGCACCATCGCGGGGTGTCGCATCAACAACGGAAGACTGGGACGAACACACAGAAAGAGCTGCATGAGAACCAGCAGCACTGTAATATCGTTCAGTAGATGAAATTCATGCGCTGAAATTAAAAAAAACAGCATACCTAGTTGCGGAGTCGCTCTCCTCGGTTTCAGCAGCAACTGGAGTTTCGTGACCAGGTTCTGGCGTCTCAGCACCACTCTCCATCGTCTCCGCTATTCGTCCGAACTTATGAGGATTAGCTCTATAAAATGTTGTCTTCATCACACCTTTACTCCATTGCAGAATGAAGTCTAACAGCAGACCGAGCAAGAAGGTTCTCAAGTGATTGAGTCTGATGTTGCAGAGACTCGGCGGAGGCCGCTTGACCAGTTGAGGCCACACTTGGTCCACTCTTAGTCCGATCTTCCACGAGATTTGTGGTCGACATCGACTTTTTACCTAAAACGGGTTAAAAAATTAGACTAGCACAATGCAGAACAAGATAGGGAAACAAGGTCATTACCAATGTTTGAGGAACTCGTCGAAGCTGCATTCGATGATGAAGTGGAGGGCACCTTCGCGAATCGCGATAAAGGAGTAGACACTGGAGAAAGATAGCTTATTTAATAAGATTTGTCAACTTACGGAGGGGGGGGGGGGTAATAAACAGGATATAACATGAGGCTAAAACTCTCACCTCCAGATTTGCGCTGTTTGGTAGCGAATGGAGTGAATCCAGTAAACGAGGCGAATGGTGACGATCCTCCATCACGCACTCCACCAACCTCTCTCGTCTTGCCCATCAGCCCACGCCCTTTGGCTCGAACCGCTTCTAGCACAGAAATAGCAGGTGTGGATGTAGTGAGCGACGTTCGTCCGCTCACACGTTGAATATCGAAGCGGCCGTCTGCTCCGAAACGGTATGAATTCGTATAACCATTATCCCATTGCACGTCGACCCATCCTGAGAGAGCATGGAATTACGGACATCTTGCAAAAGCAACAACACTAACCATTCTCTACACATCCGACGATTTTCCCTTCGCCACCGCCATCTTGGTCGTCCCAGGACCAGTCTGGGCCTCGGATAACACGCATGCCCCGAGCGTCAGTTCCAACTGCAGCATGACGACCAGCTCGCGCTACACGCATGCTGGAATTTACAATGCATGAATTACAGAAATCTCTATCATCACTTCCATATTCCAGACCAGAATTACAATGAGCAGTTGCCTGCCTTAAACTTGAGAGTGGCATTAACTTTCCTCACATTCTACAGATCTTTATCCTGCATGAGGGTAACACATGCTAAAACCTGATCGTGTTTTACCCGAAATGGATTCAGAACTTCAACAGTTCTCCCTCGCAATATATAGATACGCCTAGTTTAGTTGCGCGGCTTGTGTTTTACTCAGAAACTGAATGCGTCACCTACCGAGATCTTGTATGCATCATAGATACCATGTCAGCGGTGAGACCAGCTCGCAGTTTGTTGTTGTTTGCGCCTTGAGGCATTAGCGACTCCACTTTCTGAAAGTGAGTCATGACAAAAATGGATTTCCCGAAAAAAAAGTAGCAAAAACTTACGTCATCTCGGTTGGAATCCTTGCGAGACGACGAAGGCAGAGGAATTTTTGATTTTCCCTAGAAAAAGCAGAAGAGTGCACTTAAAACTTCAACATAACTATGACATTCAAAAACATACAAAAGCGCTTTTATCCTTCTCGTCCTTTTGTGGTGCAAAACCGTCAACAACTACGTCAACGATTTCTCCATATACTTCAAATCCAGAAATACTCAAGTAATATGTCTGCCCCGAGGAGTTCTTTCCATTTTGAGCGACACGCAAATAACGGAATGGTCCTACAAGCGTTATGGTATAATCGGGTTTAAAACAATCCACGTAAAAAGTAGTGTTTACGAAAAGCAACTCACCCTTGGTACGATCGTCCTCAATTGGCCATGTGGCGGTGGATCCAGGATCACCAAGGCTGGTGTCATCTGCATGTGCAACGAGTACTTCCCACACTTGCTTGTCCTTGGAACCCTAAAACATCAAGAATTGCTTCGTGGACGTTCAAAAAAAAACGGTTATAAAAAATTTAAGCGTCAACATACCTGAAGAAGCCAGTTTCGTAGTGCAGATCTTCCATATCCTCTGGCATGCCTCAGAGTGTACGCAGTAGGATAAATGAGAACACCAAGATCAATGGTGAAGTTCGCATTCCTAAGAGAGACGTATCTAAGAAGAAATTATATGGATGAATAAGGATTTTTCAATAATAGTAAACAGACAGGTATATCCTTAGAATGAACAAAAAAAATGAAATGGGAATGGCCCCGCAATAAACATAAAAGTGGATGATTAGAAATGTAACAACTAACTTATCATCGCTGGAGTGACAGTTTATAGGATTAACATCGCGACTCAGAACATCCTCAGGTTTTCCAAAAGGTTGCCTCTGATCAGAACAAGTGACCTAAAGGCAAAAAATGAGTGAATGCTTATAATAAACATATACTGATGGCTGCATTGGCAAAAGGAACATGTACGCACTTGAACAATTCCGATCGTGGCAGGGTTGGTCCAGTCCGATGCAGTTCTACCATTAGTTCCAAGCCAGTAAATGACACCTGCAAGCAATTTGTTCAAATGTAATTGGAGATATAGATACTCCTACAAAAAATCATCTATAAATAGGATCGTACATGGATGAAAACCCTAGGGATGCTATACTCTGCATGGAATATAGCACCCCCTCAGTTACCTTCACTAGCAACATTTTTCGCGTTTGAAATGTGTTCAAATGCAAAGAAAGAATTACCCTCCGTGACCACTACTCTACGATCAAGCGCGAAATGAAAGAAAACTGATTATCTAATATATCTGATACTTTGCACCTTGAAACCTTGCAAGTGTGACCAACACTAAATTACCTTGCTCGTCGAAATCGCTTGTGTAAATGAGTCTGATGCGATCACCAGTTTTCTTGGATTCCACGATGGCCTTGACAAAACTCAAGTTCGCGCGCTCTCGGTCGAACCTAAAACCACTCAAATCCACTATTGCCATTGAAACCTAGTAGTTCCACATAAACAGCGGAACACAACAACAAATACACAAAAACTTCAATACTGAATGGAATATGGAGTAGGCGAAACTGATTTTTTCTGTAATGGTGAAAAACAAAGGAAGCTATCGAAAGTGAACCTCTAATAATAAATAAAACTCTGTATTTTTCTGTGTACCCTCTTAATCCCTAGATAGGTGTCTATCTAAGAATAACCGCTAAGCCTTCTCACTCTCCATCAAAAACTTTTATAGGCACTACCTTCGAATGCGATTAGGTTATTAGCACCCTAATACTGGGTGTTTTATGGGAGAAACTCAATAATAAGATTAGAAGATGGGGGATTTACAGGAAGATTGCTCACAGTGGTCGAACACGCAGTGCTTTTTTAAATATGCGGCATGCTGCGTAATGCTTGAATGAATAAACCAATTTAAGAGTGAAAGACATGTATATGCATAGCTTGGACTTTTCACATCCATTCTGCAAAAAAAAAATTGAACTTACCATTGCTTCGCTACCATTTTCAGGAGGAATGACTTCAGCTGACCGATGGTTGTCAGGGGTTCGCTCTTTAATAGCCGACCGCTTCTGAACAAAACCAATGACGCTCTTTCAAAACTTAGGTAGAGCTCTCAAGATCAAATAATCATGGAGAACAAGTAATGTCAAAACTTAGGTAGAGCTCTCAAGATCAAATAATCATGGAGAACAAGTAATGAAGTTTTTTTTTGCTCTCACACAAAACCAGGAGCGAGCGTTAAATATATACGCGTAGGAACCCGGCGTGCTCTGCAGATTGCAATTTTGACGGATTGGCCAACCACAGAGCCGGCCGCACCAGCCTCTCAAATCCAGGTGCAAAGCATAACACGCCAGAAAACAATGCAAAAACCACACCCCCTGCCTTCCCAGTATAAAAAGGTATCCTTGACGAGGACAAAACGATGAGGTCGTGTATTTTACTGCATGAACATTCCCACCTCAGCCAGTATGAAATAATGAGCTGAGTAGGCTATAAAAGCTTCGAGACGACCCCTTTTTAAGTACTTATCAAAGAAACAAATGTCTTTTACAGCCCCTTTTGGTTGACATTAATAATGAGGTCTCCCAGCTATTCCAAAGTATTTATAATAGCTCCCTATTTGGGGTGATACATAATGAATGAACTCAGCTATTGTTTTCTGCAGGAAATTTACCTGTTGATTAGATGTTTCTTGTCATCATGCTCGCTGACAGCCTGCTCAAGCTTCATGCGGATACGCCGTGATAAAAGTTGGAGTCCGAATGCCGATCCACCAGGTGTATCGTAAAGATATTGCGGAAACTTCTCGGTAGATTCAAGAACAGAAACCATTTTGGTTGCGAGGCTGGACAGAGCCACGCCATGTGCAAATGTCTGAAGTATAATACCTTTGCACACCATTCACAATGAAACTAGGTAAGCTCAACATACTTCGCCAAATATACGTGCTGGATAGCTTCCAGGCTGTCGCTCAACTAAGGCAAGCAAGTTGTGCAACGCAGGAACTATGCCAGAGACGGAAAACTCAAACGTGGACAGGCGCCTGTCATCCATCACAGACTCGCGAACGCATTTCAAGGCAGAAACCAGCTGAAATAGGAATGCAGAAATAAAACGCAAAGAAGATGAATATGAAGCCAGCGCAGCTGTAGTTTTGCAGACATACCTCCTGCACCTTCTCGATGCGTGGTTGTTTGACATGTTTGCTTTTGATAGAAATACCAGCGATGAGATTCGCCGTAGTGACAGCATCCTGAAATCACCAATAATCGGCGTCCTCAAAGCATCAGAAATGAGTCTTAATGAGCCACACTTGCGAACCCTGCAAGTCAGCGATATGCATTCTATTTAACTTTTTTTTTCAGCAAAGTTGCTAAGAAAACCTCAAAAAAGAAAATCCTCTTGTGATTCGCAAGAGAAAGAGAACACCAGCTAAACTCGCATGCTATCAAAAAAAAATGACGGCTCCAAGGGTTTTTGGGCTCCAACATTTTTTTATTCCGAATGCTAATTTCAGAAGCCGACTACTACACCGACACCCACTTTTATCCAGAATTTTCGAAATCATGGACGCATCTGTATACATGAGAAATTACCTGGATGCATACTGCTGCCTTCTGCAACTCGATGAGTGCCTCACGGGGTTTCGCACGAGCTTCCTTGAGATGGTTGTTCCATAGCTCCCATGCAAGCTCTTGCACTTTTCGACGTTGAATTTCACCTCTGAACTTCGAGCGCCTGGCTGTCATTCCATGCGAACTCCAACCTAAAATAGGAGCATATGTTGCACAATTTCGACCGGTTTGCACGGGACATGGAAACTATGAGCCGCTATCGCTCGATGTTATGATTCTTCACGGCCTACGTCTATATATCTCGTTCCTCTCATATGTGTCGTGCACCACCACAATTAAAAGGACTCGGCATGATAATTTATGAACATACCAGTGTGGAACTCCGAAGACAGTGCGGTTTCAGGCATTTGGCTGTGTTTGTTTTTATCACTGGTTTCCATAACGAATCCACCAAGTTCGTCCTTCACAACAATATGTTCTTCACTTTTTTGGCATTTGATAGTGAGCTCAGTTGAGCGTGGACTCCAAATTTCCCACCGAGGGAACTCCACCTGAGCGATGCGTTTTGAACCTCAATTCAGAAAATGAGGCAAAAATTCGAAACCAACCTTCTTGCCGATGCTTGGTACACATAGGATGCTGACGGGCATAGAGTCGTCATTCCAGGCTTGCTTGACCTTTCTCCATCTCGTCATGAATGATTTCTTGTTCTCTGCGCGAACTTCCTCAGAAACATTTTCAGCAACACCGTTGTTGAACATTGTTGTCACCTCGCCATCCATTAGGAAACGGAACCATCCATTGCTGTTGAAACTAAAACGGGAATTTGGTTCGTAACAAATGGGCCTGACTACATATGAAAATAGGTGCACAAACATCCACCTTAGTTCGAGAGCGAGTACATCACACCATATAAAAGTAGACTCTTCACCACGAACCACACGCCATTCCTTCCATCGATAAGGCATATCTAGAGATTTACAAATGCGGGATCGAAAAAAAAAACCAAGCTGTACCATGAATCTGTTCGCTATGGAAACAAAGTTGAGGTTCTCATGATTTTGCAATACAAAAAACCCAAAACGTCACAAACGCCTTAACAAGTCCCCGCTCAAAGGACTACATTATCTGGACTCACCCTGCTGCAGGACCAGCTTTCCTTTGTCGCTTGAGGATGTAGGAACCATGAGGGTGAGCGATGTGCCGGCATTTGAATCCACTACCTCCACTGTGGGCGGAGGAGTTTCAGTCGTAGTCATGTCCTCCACCAGAAAACAATGCAGTCACCAATTCAAAACTTCAATGTTTTCCAGGGCAAACTGATACCTCCATCATAACGTTCAACATAGCTGCACGTTCTCTTTCTGTTTCATCGTTAATTCCAGCAGACACGCTTCTCTCCACAACATCCAGCTCCATTGCAACAGATGGTGTCGACGTCGTTGACCTAGGTTTTTTTTTAGAAGAATAGAACGAAACTTGACTTCATTGTTAGTAATGTAATTTCACCTTCACCAATAATGAAGTATTACGAGCAATCTTCACTTACCTACTCATCGCACTATTCCGAGCATTTAGTTCATCAGCACGATCACCTTCATTCTCATCATCCTGCAAAAACAGCACTCTTAGCAAAAAAAGGGGCAAAAACAGGCAAATGTCGCACGTATGGGTTTCTTGGCGGTTCCTTCGCCATTGCTTCGACGCGCTCGAAAACTCCGAGACGAACAAGTTCTGGCACCCAGAGCTCCGGATCTTTTCGCAACAAAGAAGACAGAATCTGCAAAAATGGAATAGTCCCCGTATGCGAAGGTATCCCACTAGGTCGGGCACGGACTAAACATAGAACAGAAATGAGTTGAAAAGTACTCACCAATAAGACCTGTTCTTGCCCATCATGATCCTCTTCTTGTTCCAAAACAGAAACAACAACTGACACTAAGTTCTCTGCACCGGGCGGTAAATCAGTGGAAGAGTGAACATCTGAAGAGCAACCTGAAACAAAGCACTCTAATGCGAAGAGTGCTTCATGAAATCAGCTCCAGGTTTTCATCAAAAATATAAACTAAGCGGGAGTTGGCACGTTGACTACGAATATGACTTCAATCTGACAGTAAAGCTTGCCCAAGCATATGTAGTGTAACACAGGAACAATTCCCTTGAATTTCTCATAAAGTTCGAGAACGACTCATGGTTCTAGTACGGGAAAGTGTGCTTAGTTATGACTAGAACTGGAGAAGAAACCTGCACATTTTCGAGAATATCCTATCACAGCTTTCAAAAGTGTACATGAGATGTCATAAAGAAAATTTTTATGCGTAAGAAATAGTGAACACAATTATCTATTGTGGGAAGGATAACGGTTTGAAATTATCTCATTGTCAGTACATAGAAAAGTTGCAAACCTTGGAATTCCTTTCCTTGACTAGAGGAAACACGAAGATCATCCAATTGCATATGCTCGACAATCTTACGAAGGAGAGAAAGCGAAGTCCTACGGACGCTAGCAGACAAAGACTTCTGAAAATTAGCAGTGTTCGCTGCCGAGGACCAGTCATAATTAGGCGTTGGAACAAAGGCACCTTACCATGAAAATCTCGCAGAAAATCGGCAGAAGCTGGTGTAGAACACGAACTGCTAATTCGCGATCGGGAAGATCACTTGTGCTGCTCTTTCGTACAACGGAAGCTGCCTTTGCCTTATTTTGTTCATCGGATTCTGAAAAGCAAAATCATTCGAATGGCTTTGAGCCACTGCAAATTGAAATTTACACTCGTCATCCCTGAGAAGTTTTGTAATGGAAATATTCTTCAGAAGTGTAACAAACTGGTGATAGTAATGAAAAAAAAAAACGCCATTCAGCCATAAATCGGTAGCTTATGTGCAATTACTTCCACAGGAATTGGATATCAACCACGACGTAAGTAAAACATTGGTTGAACACTTAGACATTTCCTTTGTAGACCGTGCATTCTGCGAAACTGGCGATCCCGTAACTTCAGACATCTTTTTTAGATTGACTGGTGAAATGAACAGTGTTTACATCCTCCTCGCGTCAGTACGAAAGTGGCAACAAAACAGAAACTCTTTCGCCCAAAGTTTTAAGTAATTTTTGTAATCTAATCACCAAAAGCCAGTATGGAAACAAACAGGCTCATCAGTTCTTTTTAGTCATTCTCTTAGAACCCCTGCTATCTGCAAGCTATCTAACCAGTCAAATAGGGTAAATATGCTTCAGTTCCAGCTGGTGCAGCCAGCAAACTGATCTTGGCCAACGAACAACAACTAATCCAAAATGTACCGTTTCACAAGCAATCTGATGCTCAGATCACGCGGTACCAACTAGAATGTGCAGTGTGACCCCAGCAGTGTTTATCTAAAGGAAAATTAAAGAGAAAGGCTCACTGCTATGCATGTAGACAGAGGGACTTTCAAGAATCTGGGCTACTTGTGTATGATCTTCGTCAGTTCTTTCTCGTGCCTTGTCTAAAGCTGTTTTGCCATCCTCATCTCTCAGATCAGGATTTGCTCCACGTTGTAGTAGCACTTTCACTATCTAAAGGAACGTAACTTCATAGGTCAGCTCTTATTCGGACGATCTCAGCGATAACTCACATCTGGTCTTCCGAACGAAGCAGCATAGTGCAAGCTGCTACTTTTGTGTCCTTTATTAACATCAGCGCCCTGCAAGAAGGATATATGAAATAAGGCTACGGATCTACATAGTTGCTAATTTAATTCCGAACATTAGTTCCTAATTTTATAGTCCTGAATTCAAATCTGACTAGTTCCTAATTTTGTGATCCCGAATTCAAATCTAACCTTATCGCAAAGATACTGAACCATTTCCAGCGAACCAAATGCAGATGCCCAGTTGCATAAAGTCTGCCCAACATCATCGGTGAAATTTACATCGACCTGTTAACAGAAGCAAGTTGGAAATATTGAAATTGAATTTAAAATTTGTAGATATGCTTTATGCAGATTACTTTCTTAAGAAGGGAACGAGAAATGAACTCGACACAAAATCAGTAATAAAATGAGATCTCAAAATAAAATGACATCAAATGACAGGAATTCCTTCACCGAGTGCTTGACCTCTTCAGTCAATATCCTGTGTTGAGTGAAAGTACTCAAATGACGTTGTACAGGTTTCAAAAAACAATGTTGCATCCGGTACTATATATAAGAAGTGAAAAAACTGTTGATTCAGTATAATCAACTCTAAATACATTGTTATGTCCTTTCAATATTCAACTACGCCCAGTTGAATTAGGTCTAGATCACAAACTCCTTTTCTAACCCGACTTCATGTACACCGCCGCAACAAAGACAAGACTTTGACTCGACTCACATGCATCATATGTCCAATCCCAGGAAGAGTTTTTTGCTCCCACTATCAAGTAATCACAGAAGTATGAATGGATGAAGAGCGTGAATATGCAGAATTCACGGGAAAAATGCATGGCCTCGTCTGTAGATGGCCTCGTCTGTAGATGTAACCTATCATGAGCCTAGCACCGCGGAAAAGAAATTTCATAGCTTTTCTTCACAATGCGATATAGCGAAAGTGGAGAACGACATTAGCGCCCGTGATCTCATATGATGATACTAATCTCACTCATCGAAATACCACGAATACTTGGTACCCTTCGCTTCCCAGTTAGAAAAAAGTTGCGAGAGGTACAGTCAAATAAATAAGTATGATGTTACAAATAATAAATAAAACAATCATAAATAAATATGTCCCTCACATAAATGCGTGGCAACATGCGCGCGTTTCGGAGTCTATGGTCACGAAAGGTAAATATGTGACTACGTGGGGATAGACCTGTCCCGGTTACCAATGTTTGATGGCCAAGTGAAAAATTTGGAAACAAAACTAATAATAAGAATACATAACACGAAACTGAATATTTCGAAATTGATAGCGAAGATGAGGAAGTGAAAACAAATTACACGTGTTTAGTGAAGTGCAGTTCAAAAAAGAAAAAAAACGTACAACGCCATTGTCTATCGTATCGACGAGAGCACTCAGATCCTTTTGTCTTATCGCATCAATCAAATGACGATGTGCACGTTCTGCACTCTGACCGCTCTGGCCTGACTCTCCACTCGACTGATACTGAAACAGCTGAGCTTCGTTGAAAAAAAAAGACATCAGTTAAGGCAGTAAAAAACGAAGTAGGAATTGGGGTGAGCTTTTCATGCACTGCTGTAAACTTCTGCTGAAAAAAAAATGTTGCACTTTGAGTATGTAGTTACCCGCTTCCTTTAGGGTGATCACAAACGCCGTACCTTCCAAATTTGAGGCGAAACCCTCTCAATTTACTTATCAAGGGCAGCACCCACCGAAGTTCGTGACTCTGGGATGAGGCATGTGATGCGTAAGTAGTTGTTGGAGTGTCACAGTTGTGAAAAAAAAAAACAAGAAATCATCGCATACTAGAGAAGACACTATAAACCAAGAGCGCTGAGTGGCGAACAATACTAGCATTCAGCGAATGCTCATACGCGATCTCCTTTGGCCTCATTCAGTTCCGCAGTAATTGAGCGATACTGCTTGTGCTCATCTCACAGCTGTGATACGCCCTTTTTGCGTAACGCAGCTCACTTATAGGCAGTGTTCCACATCGTCTTTCGTAAACTGGCACAGGCCCTTCCCAAAAAATGAGTTCAGAGGTCATTTCATAACATTTTGTGTATATGGCCGGAATCAGCGTGTCGGGAAGATCCAAAATCTGTGAATAGCTTAAATATGAAAAGCAAAATGAAAGACCGTACAACGTTGCACGAAAAACTTACTGATAAAAAAGCCGCAACACTCGCATCCATCTGTGCGAATAACGGTTTTAACGTAAAAGATTTAAAAAGCCCAGAGATAGTTTTTTTTTCCTCGAAAGGACAAATAACACTCACGGCCATCGTAAACGGAAGAGCCGACCGCCCTTCACTAAGCAGTACAACGAGCAGATCAGCCAATCTAAGTCCGTCTGTAACACATCGATCGTCCTTGTTGGTAAGGACACACTGTAGTGCAGATATCAATCGTGGGGAACTGAAAAAAGGCAAAGAATTGGAGAGCAACGAAACATTACGAAAAGCTGAACTCGTTTGAAATACCTCAACACTTGCTCAGTGACCGCAGCACTGCCTCGACACAGATTACTGAGCAACGATAGAACAATAGAGATGAAATTGGCAGAATGGGCAGCAGTTTCACTAGACAGTGTGGTTAGCAGGTGCTCAACCAAATTGCTGTGTGTGGCCAACTCAGCGGGGTCGAGCATCTTGCGAATGAAACGGTCGGTAAGAGCAGCAAAACAACGTAAAGCGCTTTCAGAGACCTGAAGGGAGAATTGTAAGATTAAGGTAATTTTTATGCTCTAGTTCTAGATCAACCTTCGTGTCCTCGTGCGCCAACAATGCGCCAAGGCTCTCAGCGCATTGAGGAAGTGCAGCATCATTTGGTTCCATTTTGCCACACAAACGTGTGACTACAGACATTGCCGAGTGCATCGTATCCTAGCAAAGCAATTGTAAGCTTCGGTCTCATTTAACAGATGCGGATTTTCTATATTGCACTTTCGAAAGGAGCTCAGATCACTGAGTTTCTCCCAAAATTACCCTGCATTCAAACATTGTAGCAGGTGTGAAATGTTATCACTGACCTTGTGAACCTGTGAACCATGTTGACGAACGAGGGTAAGCATTGCATGCATTCCACCAGCGTCGTAAACAGCGAGCGTCTCTCGCTGGCAGATATGTTCCAGTAATTTCACGCACTGTTCAGCTGGAAAAGCGAGCTGTATTCTTATGCAGACAACAGCAACAGTGAACGGACTATGGAAAATCATAACGCACCGAGGTCTTTGCTGGTCCTGTCAGTCATTTCCGCAGCCGCAAGCCGATTGCAAATCGCTTTTACTGCACCGTCTACTTGTATGATGCGTCTTGTGCATTCGTTTGAAACGTCAAGGTAATATGTAATAGCGCGAGCCGTCACCTTGAAAATATGATTGTTTAGCAAGCTATATTCAATGCTAATCACAGAACTACAGCATGAATCATAGTTGAAAATTACCTCAAGAACAGCCTCTGTTGCGGTTTCATCCAAGAAAATTTTGCAAAGCGCAGGTAAGAAAGTGCGGGGTGGACATGATTCGAAACATCGATCAATATTATCTGACATAAGCAACAGCATGCATAGTTGTTCCAGAGCCATCATCTGAATTAATCGATTATCAGTTGTGAAAATAAACTTAATACAATTATATTCAGTTTCAGAAACTACTAAACAAGGAACTAAAAAAGTTACTCAAAACCTCGGTTTATGCTCAGGCTTGAACCGACAAGATTGTAAATGTTTCTAAGTGCACGATGTTCAGGCTAGTTGGCTGAATTTTCTATTTAAGAAATGTAATAAGTATTCGCCGGAAACTAATCCATGGTTTCGAATAATAACACAGATATTCTGTAACTAACGTTCCAAATTCCACTGGCGAGCTTCGCAAATACCCAGAACCGTCTCATATTTTTCCTAGACGGAGGAATGGCCCGGTAAAGGCTGTCTTCGTTAGAAGAATATTTGAAAATGTTTTAAGAAAAGAGTATCTTTAGATATGTTGTGACAGACTAAGCCCAGTGGAACTCTCAACCGGAGATTTCAACGATCTTCAGAAATTCATGGGTTAGCAAAGTAGCTGCTTTTACTGTTTGAGAACCTCAATCCATTTCATAAGAAAATCTTAAACTTGGAAGGATCTTTAATTTCCTAGTTTCTAGTAGTCACCCTGCACTAAGCCCTGATCACTAGGCAATTTAGATGACCAAAAAAGTGTATTAAGAATCTAGGCATCTATAAATTCCACGTGGTAATGACAATTTCACGGAACATGAGAAAGAACTATTTTACTGCCATGAATATGAACCAGTTCTATTCTCGTCCTTTTTTTTCGACTTCCGAGAGTGATATGTGACACAATCCAGAACATAACATCACAGACATAACTCCGTTAACATCTAGGCTACAGCTCTCAACGTAACTTCTAATAACTGGTAAAGAAAATAAATGACCAAATATTCTCCGAACTCGGTATGGTTATCGATTATGATTTCTAAACTTGTAAGTCAAATATGTTGTCTTTTTGGGCGTGCCGATTCCCAAATCGATGTGACCTTTCCAGGCTCAGATGAAGGCGTACTCGCCCGAAATTCGGGCAGTGAAGAAGATGTTTAATAAATAGTATTCCACCTCTCGTTTGGCTAGTAGATTTTTACAAATAATACGTCTGGTCATTTCAAGCGAGATCCTATGCAGGTCCTAGAACGTCTCAAATTAGGACTCGCAGGGATTATTTCGAATACAACCAGTGCAGAAGTAATTAGCCCAACTTGACCAATTAAATTCAATCTACATTAATTCAGCCTATATTTGACTTACAATTAGCCAACTCACGTAGTCGGCAGAGAAGTACCCACACTACCAATACTGCATATATCTCCTCCAAAAAGTTGTGCAGATTCGTGTTCGCTCGCTGTTGCTTAATCAGGAACTAAGTTCCTCAGCAGCCAATGTGAAGTAACATTCACGGTCTTGAAAATCTACTCATTTGCGCAATCTATGCAATTTCCAGTCGAATTTAATACGAATTTATGCAATTTACAGTCGTTAAAAAAGGGACTGATCGTATTCAGATTCTGGAAGCATTCCCTAACAAATTTATTGAAACAATTTGCGCTCATGCTTGATGTTTGTATGATTGGGCCACACTTCTCAAGTCACATTAGTTATCGCGATGTCAGCTAGCTTGCCTGATATTGATTATTTGCTGAGTTCTGGACTATTCTTGTGGTGCTTTCTGTATTGTATTGGCGCACCTTAGTGGTGTATGAATAAAGAAATAAATAAACAAACGTTTCCTAAAAATGGAAGGTGATGGAAGGTGGAAAACTGAACAATTTCAGCAGGGTTTCTATGCTCTTTTTTTCATATTGCTGATATTGTTAACAACCATTCCAATAACAGCTGCAGCCGTAAAAAAAGTATTTGACCACGTGGCAGTTAAACACACTTTCACAACCTCAGAGTACGTAAACACTACATTTAAGAAGAAACCTGGTGCTTGCAATAGGATATAAAATCTAAGCATGCAGCTCAACACCACACTTGAAGATCCGAAAACTTTTTTTTCTGCTGACACTTCGCGTGAACAGATGTCAAACGCGCTGAACATGAATTTTACGTAGATTTCTTATTCAACTCTTATTTGTACCCTACAGAACCTTCTAAGACTTTCCTTCTAAGACTTCATTTCGTGACCGTTATTTTCTCGTCGAAATTCATACTTCCATCCAACATGGCAAACCTAGTGACAGAAAACTAGTACTGCGATGCAAGAAGCACGCAGAATATGTGATGAGCATATAAAATAGCCTCCCTCTCCCCTCATTGGTATTCCAAAGAATATGTGAGATGAAATCCTCTTGAAAAAAATTCGAAAGATGCTGTAAGGTGAAATTTTCACCACGACCTTAGTAGAAAATATAACTGTTGTAAAAAAATCGATATGAAACCAACTCCCCCCTCCCGCGAAATTTCCACGAAAAAGAAATGAAGTTTTTGAGAAATAGAAGTTTCGAAAAGTGGTGGTGAGTAAAAGTAAGCACATAACAAACCTGAAGATCCCTCTCATCTCCGATGCCGGTCTGGAGCCATTCTAGTAGGACGTCCGGATCAATACCATCCATGTTGGACGCTCCACTTCACCGTTGGGGAATCTTCGCCTATTCTGTTACTTTTTAGGAATATGGAAAAAGTAACACTGGAGAAGACGTGAACGAAGTACTCCCCTATAAGAGAAAGAATTAGTCTGAGTGGAAGACAGCAAGAAGCACACACACACACGATCGATATCGAACTAATCAAAAAAGAATTTCAACATTCCGCAGAGTACAGGGCGTATTTCCACACACAGCAATTGCCTAAGCAAAGGAGACTCAGACAGGAGGAGGTATTAAAACAGTACTTCTACTTCAGACAATGCTGAACCATGACAAGAAGCTGCAGCTCTGGGTGTTCGATGGTACCATGAGGACAAATCGGCTCGTTCACTCGTTCTGAATGGAGAACCGCCACCCTTGATCGGGTCTATTACCTATTTTTAGAGGTGTTTCTACGCCAGAGGTAGAACCTAAGAATGAATCTATGGAGGACTGGAGAAAAAGTGTAGTGATGGAATGATGTTGAACACACCCAAATCTTAACAAAGAATTGATGGGTGCCATGGGATGGGGCGGAATGGTGGGAAGCCACATGTTCCTTGACAAAAATTGCTGAACTTCGATTTCTTGCACCAATTTTCAAGTTTATGTGGCTGTCCCATATCATCTCGCCCAGTCAGAAGAAATCTCATCGTTTCAATGAGTTCGGTAACAGCTTTTACTCAAGATATAGGACGAAAACCAGCCACTGATACTTAACGAATATGAAGTTCATACCAGTTTTAGGGTTTTTAATAATGGCACAGATTGCATCTACTTACAGAGTTTGGTTTTCGCTCCTGTCTTAAAAAGGTTGAAAGCAACTGCGGAAAAAAAAACTAGGAAACGTTGAAGTCCAAAACACGTA
>KN726857.1:4195-25394 GCA_000816745.1 Ancylostoma duodenale
AGACGTAGAGCGGTATGATAGAGAGAGATATGTAATTGAGCAAATCTGAATGGAAATACACATTGGAGAGTTCGAACGGCTGGAAGATAACTTTCGTACATACATACATACATAAGCATTGTTAGTGCAAAAAGATGTATGGATGTGTTGTAAGCAGGAAACTGGAGCAAATTCGTAGAGATTGGGTCCTGAAGGATAGCAAGATACCCTTTTTTCATTAAAAAACCAGGAAAACATCGTGTGTCAGTGAAACGTTTGAATGTAATAGAAAACCATGAATATATTGCTTTCCGATTGCTACACCTGTTTCAGGCAACAGCAGTACTCTGCTGGCAAACCATCCAAGCATGACAAGACGAAACTCATGCGTTCCGAAGGAATCATCCCCATCCAGGCCGGATCCAACAAGTATGCCTCGCAGAAGGGAATGACTGGTGAGTAAATAAGACACTACATATTTATCCACTTATTTCTTGATGTCATGGCACACCTCAGTGATGTAATACCCAAATAAGTTAGAACAAATGCTGGGCCGAAGTTTACAACTAACTATAATGTCATTTCTCGCGTGTTCTATGTATTTCTAAAATATTACATGCAGAGATTCTTTAAGTTCCAATTCCTCTTGCATGAACAGAGTCATCAGAAAAAGAGAGAACTCAGTTTTTCTCACATGTTTCTGTTTGCAACACCATCAGAGATCCGCAAGGCTTTTGTCCAAGTTACGTCACTTCTGCAGGGAACTTTACAGAAATTCCTCACAATGGAATGTGTGCTGATAACGCTTTAGTCCGTGCTGTCTGCGTAGGCGCGCCTGTTCTTGGGTTCGAATCAGAGACCAATCGTGCATACCACAGAATAAGAAAGCAACATCCTGTTCTGAGAAATCATATAGTGTGAAGCGCACAGATTGGTAAATTTAGAAACAGTAACGATCTGCCTAAATCAAGATTTCAAGAAAATTGGACAGCTATGTAGTTGAAGTTTTACCGCTTATACAAGGAAATGAAGCCATTTACTCTGAGAACATATCAGATAGATTGGAAATATTTCTGTACTACTTTGTGCTGCCTCACAGATCCAAAGTGCTAAAGCTGACAGTGCCGCAAACCAGTTCTAATAAGTTGGCTTAGAAGAAACTGTCAAATAGTTGCACTACCATTATTTTCGGCTTTGCAATAGGAGGCATAACAATTGGGCTACGTTGAAATCTTCACCTCTGCGCTGTGACAAAGGGGACTGACTCTATGGGTCCGGATCCACTCGTCGCGCCGTCTCACCTGCGCCATAGTGCTCTGTTTGTCTGCGCATCCATAGACAGTGTGAATTTTTCTTTATCAAAGTTACGCTATCGAAGAATCGTCATCCATCCTTACCTTTACAACGAGATAATCTCCATAAGCGCTCTGCGTACGCTTCCCGATATACATAAAACCCAACAATGCGCCAATTCACAGTCATTACAGGAGAAGTTGTTCAATAGTCGGATTACGAATGTGTCAAATTCGGTGTTATAAGTTTGAATGTATGAGTTTCAATGAAAGAAATACCAAAATGACAACGTTCTGCTTGACGGCTCGTTTCTTTAAGTGGTGTAAATTGGGGCGTCGTTAGATCAAAGGATCAAAATGGAGGTTAGCCATAGCCCTTAGCTCTAATACTTGCGTAAATTTGAAATAATCTGAGACTATTGATGCGCTAGCGGGCCTATCAACAAAATCGAGAATTCTGAATTCTAGAGAACAAGGACTTCCCAAATGAATTCCTTGTTTCCTTGGTTAATTGCTGTTCTTACTTAAAATATAGGAAATAAATACAAATGATCACATATAAGGCTGTGCAAGAAACCTTCAGCTCTCAATAATGCTTTCAATTAGGACTGGATAATAGACTAAATATGCTCGATTTCAAGTGTTCAATTTCTAATGAGAAGAAAGTCCAGGCATACGAAAAGGGGACCAACATAGCTCTGGACGGCACACGAACATGCTTCCGGGTTTTCTCTTTTTCGTATGGGTGAACTTAATGGACCGGTTTCAAAAATATTAGTAGAATTACTCAAACTTTTCGATTTGTGCCCGATCTTAGGTATAACGATGATGTCTGAAAAAAGATCTGGAACTATGCCCTTAGATAGTAGGAAAGAACAAAACAGTACTTTGGACCGGACTTATTTGCCGAGGAGCAATTGCTCCTATCTTAATCCCATTATCGCACTCGGTATAGTAACAGGTGCAAAGGGCGAAATCGACGAGCAGTCGTGAACAACCTGCCCAGGAACTACGTCTAAAGACACTTTGGAGGAAACAGTAGAACTCTAAGCCCTCTGGAGAGACATAAAATGTTTCAGGATTTGGTGTGCCTCGTGATGTCATCGACAAGATCAAGTCCGAAAACCTGGCCGAGATCACCGACGAGAAGAAGATCGAACTGCTCAAGGGATCCATGTGGCTGCAGTCCGGTACCAACAAATTCGCCTCCCAAAAGGGACAAACTGGTAAGAATCCGTAGAAAGTAGTGTTCGTGCATGGATTTCGGAACGGGTGGTAAACATGTGATGAATTTTAGGCTTCGGTTCTCCCCGTGATGTCAACTACAAGACGAAGGGAACCGGTGGAGCTAGCGAAGTTCCTGAGGAGAAGGTGGGTGAAGTTACTATTTAGTGGAAAAGTTTAAAGAAATCTCCTACTTGTCGAAACTGTCGAAGCAAAGCTTGTCGACAAGTTGTTTTCACCCTTTCTTGCCGACAAGTTGTCGACTCAAAAGCTTGTGGACAGTGCGTCTTGCCTTTTTTCACTGGCAATCTGTTGATCGTACAAAATTGCTCAAATTCGCCAAGGCTCATCGTGAATGCCTGTTGTAGCCAAAAGGTTGTTTGCAAGTTGTTTTCTTGCAAAGTTGTCCGACAACATGTTCTTAGGGTTTTTGAGGCTAGTTCAAGGAAGTTCAATACTCATAATGTCGGCATTCGATCATTCGAGAATTTAGGCCCGCGCCTCCGATGGTATCGTCCCCCTCCAATCCGGAACCAACAAGCTCGCCTCACAGGCTGGTATGACTGGTATCGGTATGCCTCGCATCGTTGATGGTGAGTTATTTGTTCTGAATTCTGGGCAGTTACCACGAACCACAGCATGAAGTCCTCAAAATTATTCCGAGCGTTTATAGTGCGCAAGGCTGACGAGCAGGACCGTGAGTCGCAAGGATTCATCCATCTGCAGATGGGAACCAACCGATTCGCCAACCAGTCCGGAATGACCGGCTTCGGTATGCCACGTCACAACATCACCAAGTAAGCAGCCCTAATACATATCTCATCCTTCAAAAATTCTGCAAAAATTCGTAGGAAAATACGCAATGGTGTTCCGCGCAATAATCGTAGAATAAAAATTTTAACAGAAAAAACCTCTCGTGGTCTTTCCTTGGAATTTTCTTTTCAAATGCAAACCTTCAAAATATCAGTGTCGTAGAAAAATGGAGGCTTTACCTGTAAACGCTCAATATTTACAGATACAAGGATGAGGTCCGTGGAGAGATGCCCCATGATGAAGGAACCACCTCCAGACAGACTTCTGGATGGAGAGAGGGTGAGTTTTAGTTCTTTTCGTCTCTTTGAAGTTTACCTACCCGTCCGGCTTTCCTCTTTACCTTCTCAGTACTAGTCAGAATGCTCTGTTAGTCTAATGTCCTATTTCTTTTACACTCCAGTAAGCACCTTTTACGGGGCTCTACTTCGAAAAAAAAAACCCATTTAATCTCCGCGAGCTTGAGAGAGATGGGTACCAAAACATGCCACTCCATTCTATCCAATTGCTGCTCCGAAGAGAAAAAATAAAATGCTCGGCTAAGAAAATCTGTTCCACTCAGCACTCCAGGTTTTCAGCAGCGGCCTTCGCCCCTTCAGAAAGTTTATTGGTATCGCTGGCATTGTACGAACACAGTCGCACCTTTATGATACTTTTTTGCAAGCAGTTCGCAGTGAAGCCATCTGGTGTTCATAAACCAAAGATCTGCACAGCAAACTACTCCCATCCTCATCTTCATTCCTTGTTGTAAGACTTGAACGAGTAGCAGTTGGGAGAGTGGATAGTTCACTGTTTCTATCGCTGCTTCGAATCAATGCTGAGATATTTTTGGACAATTATCCTGAGAAAATGAGCCTTACTATCCCGTGGATTCTCCCTAATACGGAATTTGTTCTATTTGGAGCCAATTCTTCGTACGTGGGTTCTTACATGTGTGCCATCGATAACATTAAAAGCTCTAAGAAGATGTAGACCGTAGCCGGACATGTGAAATCGAAATCGAAACCAAATGGTTTGACTTTTTTTGAGCTTTGTTTGAGTCACAGATATAAAAGAAGCGATATTTATAGTTCAACACGCAATCTTGGGTTTTTTTTTCGCTAGGGATTAGCTTTGGAGGAATATTTTTAATGACGTCAAACTGGGAACTACTCAAAAATTACCGCTGAAATTTATTTATTACATTTATTTATCGGATGTCCAAGGGAACTTTGCTATGAACAGAATGAATTAAATCCATGAGACAAGAGATGGATTTAACATTCTTCGCTATTTTTCCACAGTATTTTATACACAACAACAAATTTCAATATATCCATTTGGCAGGAGGCCTTGGCAGGGTTTTAACATTGCCGGGTTTCCTGGTTTCTGTGACTTTCCCACAACAACACATTTCTTGGAACTGATCAATACCCATGAATTCAATGTTTTGCATGTTCTCTGTGCATGCCAGGAAGAGTAATAATAAAAACTGCGCCGACGCTATACCACATGCGATGTGATCTAATGAGAAACGCATGGTCAGCTCGAAAAAGACGGCCATCGATCGTTGTGACTCAAAATCCTCGCATAATGCTTTCAAAAAAAATAGCACAGTGGTGAATTGCGAGTTTTAGGAGCTTCGCAGGCTGGTATGACTGGATTCGGTGCGTTCCGTAACAACACCGTCGCATTCCTCCAAGCCCAAGAGCAGCGCTCCCAGGTTTGGAACTCCTGATTTTGTTCCAGTTATAAAAATTGCTAGATACTATACAGTTGACTGACAATAACCTTCTTAAGGGAATGATCCCCTACCAAATGGGTGTGAACTTCCTCGAGTCGCAGGCTGGTAAGACCGGATTTGGAATGCCTAGACAAGTAAGCGCTACTGGTCTTCCCAGAAAGAACCAAAGTACTGACCAACTCCAATTTTTTTAGGTATTTACTTCCTTTGTCGATGATACTCACGAGGACCTGCCAGCCGACATGGCCCGCAGACCGGAAGTACCATTCTGGACCGGTCAGGACGAATCTAGGCACGCTAACCAGGTAGGGACACACCCAACTACCATTAGTTACTTATATAATTTTCACCTTTACCTAACCACCGCTGTTTAGACCGGTATGGGTGCGTTCGGTACGCCTCGTGATGTCCGCGGCGAGTATGTTCGACGCATGTGGTGATCACCCCCGCATGTCAGCCGCCGCCACTGCTGCTGCTGCTGCTCAACACACTCAACTAGTCAGCTACAGAAAACGATAGCTACCGTAAACCCAAATCCATATGTGACATACCGTACCCGTCAGCAGAACACTTGCCAGTGACTTTTAAAACATGCATTTCCCCTATAAAGTACTTTAAATCCACTACATACGTATGTGCCTTGGAATATGTTTATATTTGAGAATTTAATAAATTTGTCAATTCGAAAAAAAGAATTCCCGAGCTTTATCGCAGGGAGGAAAACACTAAACAAAAAAATTCTTAAGAAATGAACTATCCTCAGTGTTGGCATCTACAGTGGGCGGCAAAGACGGTGGCCCATCTGCGGCCTCAAGAAAGACGCGCCGCGCGCGCTGGGATCAGTGTCATCTTCCGCCGGTATGCTATTTCTAGGCACTTTTATTCCCGATCTGATCGAAAATCCTCAAAATCGGGTAGAAAAGCTGCTAGAAATACCACAACAGCAGCAGAAAACTCAGTTATGGCGGGCGCGGAGCGGTTGCGCGACGTCTTTCTTGAGGCCGCGAATGGGCCAACGCCATTGACGTCCACTGTAGATTTGCACGCATTAGCCCTTATCTACTCGATAATATAGTTTTACAAACATCACATCCTAGTCATCCACCGAATACATCCTCTGACGATCCCACTAGATGAACTCGATATCCATCTTCAAATTCAGGACTGTCGCCAGCACGCTACAAAAGCTTCTACAGCTTCATTACAGCAATTGGTCTGGCTGAACAGCGTGGTTTTGTGCCACACAGGATGGACCTCTTCACGAAATTGCATTTCAGATCTGTAGGAAGCGTTCACGATTTTCTACAATATAGAAACAACTGGGGAATCAAAAACAGAGTCGCTAATACTGCACTATATATGGAGCCTGCGAGAATTTGCTGCTCAAATACAGAGGCCTACCTCGATTATCTGTCGATGACATCGGCAGATTCTTGACCTCCTCGTCACGCTGATTCCAATAATGTACAGCAAAAGTCACAGAAGCGACGAAAACCCCTTTTTGATAGGGTCGAAGTACCCACTCCTTGGAGCAGAGCAGAATATCGCTCCAAGCTGTGCTGGCTACCCGCCACAGCACCAACGTCGGGAGAGCACTTTTTGACCTGTCCGATCGATAAGATCAACGGTGATACACGTCTTTGCACGTAAATTTGCTTCAGCAAACTGGTACAGGCCCCTCTCGAAAGACGGGCTTACAGGCCATTTTGGGACACTTCAAGAATATTGCCGGAAACATTGCATTGAGAAAGTTCGGAATGTATTAATGGCTCAAGCACAAATATGAAGTGGGCCCCTGCTTTTAATATGACCATGATAAGGAAGCCTTCACCTTGCTCTTCATGCTGAAGACGAAGATCGGCAATCATAGGGGATTCCGAAGGCTTCACGTTACACCATACCACGTGGCACTCTGATTGTTTGCGCATCCACACATCTCAATGACATCACCATTCTCACTCTCACCGATCCTTCCTGCTTTCTGTCCTAACCTGTTCAAAAAGGTGCCAAACGAGTTGGCGAACGTACATGCTCTCCTGTAGCAGTAATGGGCAGCCAGTTGACCATTCTGCATTGCCAAGTTGAATGGCAATTTAAGAAAATGAGAACTTGTGTAGTCCGAAAATTTTTTCAAGTCCGGGAGATAAATAGTTGTATACGTAGAGGTCATGCACAACAAGATTTTTTTGCATGGTGGATAACACATATAAAACACAGCGACACAAACACAACGGCAATATCCATCACGATGATTACGAATCTGACAGCTGGGACATTTTTGATCTATTGATTCCATTGACTTTTCGCGAGGTCTGCTTTGGGCGCAGAGGAAGCATGTTCGCACCCGCTGTTCACCTCGCTGGATGCGAATTTCCTCGAAATCCAGTATAAATGAGAAGTCTATCAATTTTGTTGATTTTCCCATTTTTACTCAGAAGTGGGTGAACGCCTAGCTACTAGTATCAATAAACAAAAGAAATAAAACATAGCCAGTAAAACATAATATTTTGACACGATGGAAATGGCATATGCATTCAAACAGTCAACATATCCATTTACGGACAATTTTGTTCAAGATGTGTCGGCATGGGATCTTTGTTCCTGATCGAGGCTTATGCTTGAAGTGTCGGATTTCCTAGAAAATGGATGAAGCTAAATTGACTCTTCGGTTCTGGAACACCGCTACCTTTCGATGAAAGGGAAAATTCGTCAAACATAAGGCTAACAAATGAGTTGGACAGTAGTAATCCCTCTCTACTATTTGTTTTTAAATGGTCAAGTTGCGCGCGCTTATTCTGCTGTCATGGAAACGCGGCTGCGAAGGGCACAAGCCTTGACGTCGAACTGATGAAATTCTTCTCTTGCAAGACCCTGTGTTCGTTATATAAATCGATTGAGTCTCCAACTCAAGAGCTATGCATTCTTCTATCTTAACTCCTTTACATTCATGCACCAGCTAGAAACAGCTAGCGTCGCTGGCGGTGCGCTTTCGCGGACATGGAGAGCACGCGGCGCGACCGCGCTGCTCGTATTGGAGTCGTCGCCCTAGTGGCAAATATGGGTTTCCTTCATAGATATTCATCATATTTGATGTTAACTGTGAAGAGAAATAACTAATTATCCATAAAACCCCATAGTTTGCAGTCACGGCGAGGATTCCAGCATGAGCAGCGCAGTCGCGCCGCGTGCTTCCCGATTCCGCGAAAAATGCACCGCCATTGACGCTCACTGTATGCATTAACTCAGTATTTCCGTGTTCTGACAACGAATTCTCATCAGTGCTATTCTGGAGTGCTCGAACTGCGGCAAGATTAGCCAAACGTCCATTTTATCCTTTTTTTCTGCTCTTCTGTGCATTAGTATTCTTCGTTTTTATGGATCTCTCATCAGGTTCCACATACGTATAATACATAGCTCAAAATCTCAAATTTGAATTGCAGGCAGTTTCATAATCCTTCTGACGTGAGATTTCCATGCAAAGAAATAAGAACGCTCTTTGAAGTCTATAGACGCGCATAAATACTCTCAAATGTCAGTGCATATTGGAAATTCTGGCTAGAAAAATTGAAAAAAGAACATTTGAGCTCACACTCGAGCACTTATCCGATTTGACAGGTAGTCAGCGCTTATGTGCGTGTCTTTACCCAGAATAACCTCTCACCATGACCGATGGAGCAGACGCAACCGAGGAAGTGCCAAAGTTTGAGGGACTTTTCAAAGCTCTACGACTTTATCGCAACAACCAGATCCAAGCCTGCGAGGAAGAGTGCACCAAACTGTTAAGCAAAAACCCACTGGATCAGGTTAGCAGGGCGTACATTCAGGATCCAAGGCTAGATTTTTCTCATTTCATTAAATATGTAGAAGCTTTAGGCCGCATGGGCGCTCAAGCTTTGCTGTCTCACCGATCCTGTCTATGTAGACGAGTTGGAAAATGATGAGCTCGGAATTGCTGAGACCTTCCTGGAGCAGAATGTTATCGCTCCAAACGCTCGTCCAGGAACATCATTCCAAAGACCGACCACCTCAGGGAAAGGAATGAATCCGATAATGAGGTGGGACCCAATGACTATCCTGGACTGTACACAATATCCCCGACTTCCAGGCCAACTTCAACTGCAGGAAGACCACTTTCTGGAGTGACTCGTCCACTGACATCGTTACGTCCCGGAACTATGGAACAAGCGGTGCGCACCAGTCGTACTGCTAGGACCGCAAGGGCCGTTAGCAGTGGGTCAGCCAGGCAGCTGCGGCTGGGAACGGTACTGGAACAGCGTGAAAAGATCCGTAGAGCTGGAAAAAATATCATTTTGTTACTTTAGGCATCTATGGCAGCGAGTGCTGAGGGTCCATTCATAAACCTTGCTCGTCTCAATGTGGACAAGTATGCAGCAGATCCTCACGTAGGTGATAATATCAAAAGGAATTTGTTTTTCAAAGGGACTCCCTGCTCTCTTCACCGTCGTACCCTTTGCTTTTTTTGGCAGGTTTCCCTTACGTTTGTGTCAGGTAACTCCCTCAATATCCCTTCTTCTTGAAGATGAGCTGAAAACTATCCAAAACAATGGGCATTCCTGTGCAGCTCATAGTTTTCTTCCCCTGTATGGGCTCCTGACATAGCGTAACCTATGTATATTATGTATTGGTACTACTATATTTGTATTTTTACAGGTCAATAGACAGCTTTTCGAGTACGTTTTCTACCATGAGGCTGATATCAAAACCGCTCATCAGGTACTATTATATATGGCTAGCTTTTGTACAGAATAGAATGAGTCTGCTTTGGAAGACCTCACTCGTCCTCATTTCTCTACTTCTCTATAAGAACAAAAATGTATCGGTACAGATATGAAGACAAATTCAGATAGCTGCAATTGCAACAAAGGCGGCTAATTACGAGGATTGGTACTGGAAAAACCAGCTGGGGAAATGCTATTTAAGGTAGTACTTTTTAACAAATACGAAATCCTTTGCGAACCTAGGAAACATAAAGTGATCTTAAGGATATCTGATCTCATGTTCTGCTGATAGATCTAGGAGAAGAAAATGAATAAATAGTGAGCGCTTCTGTCTTCAACGAACGACCCAATGTCTGTAAGACAAAGGACTCTAGCAAAAATGTGGGATCAGTTTCAGAGTTGTAGCTAGAGATAGAAGAACAGCAGGGTATGCAGACCTGAGTACATAATTCAAAGATTCTGAGGACATCTTCAGACTTTTTCAAACCCCTTTTCCACCTTACCCGGACGCTTCTTTTTTTCTATCAAGTTAGTATGCTTGGGTCGTCTCATTCGTCGTTGTATGTCAATGAAAATACATTCGTAACTAAGGCGCTTATGGTTTCACATCATATCAACAAACGGCAAAATTTCTCCATCTCAATCTGACCTCATAGTCAGTGAGGAGTATATGTACAGGAGTATTTTGCATTGTTTTAGCACATACATAGGTAATTTAGGCTCTATCTCATTTCCAGACTGGGACTTCTCCAAGAAGCAGAAAAGCAGTTCCTCTCGTCGCTGAAGAATCACCGCTTAGTGGAAACTCATGCCTACCTTGCAAAGGTTTTCTTTACTTTTCGTGTACGTATATGTATCATCGACCACATATGTGTCTCCAACAGTGGTGGACGCAGAAAATGAGCGGGGAAACTAGCGATCCATAAATGACTGTCTCACAAAAAGCAAAACCCCGGAAGTCACTGTCATTTGCAGGTGTACAATCGCCTCGATCAACCGCTTGTAGCTAACAAGTATTACGAACAAGGTCTCATGCTCTATCATGATGACGTCACACTGTTAACCGGCTTGGCAAGGAACAAGGAGGTTTGCTAGGCTTCATATTATCGTGGCACCATGAATTTTTTCTTTCTTTTTCTTCAAGCTGATTCCAGATTCTGGTTAGTGTTGATGAGCTGATGATACTGAAGAGCGATGAGCTCTGTTTTTCAGCTACTTGGAGAAATGCAAGAGTCCAATGAGTGCTACAAGAAAATTCTCAGCGTTCAAGCAAACAACATCGAGGCGATCGCATGCATCGCCACGAACTGCTTCTATGACGACAAGCCAGAGATCGCACTGCGATACTACAGGTATAACACAATTGCTTGCTGAATGCTCAGTTTCTCGACGCTTAGCAAAGAGCTGGCACAACAACCGCGCCGCAGCCGCTCGCAACGGATGGTTAGATATGAGAGCTAGTGGTTGGCATGATATTTTTTTTCCAGAAGAATCATGCAGATGGGTGTGAACAATGCTGAACTCATGATGAATATTGGTCTGTGCTGTTTCGCTTGCCAGCAGTTCGACTTCGCACTCTCTTCAATGCAAAGGTGGGACATTTCAATATGAACCACTGCGGTACCAAATAGCTGGTTGCCAAAAATCCTCGAAATTATTTGCATAAATAATTTTATACGTACCCACATTTTCACAGTATCATTCAATTTTTCAAACATTTAACCAAGTATGTACTGGTAATGTTGTATATTGGAATTATTACAAAAACGATCTTCGAAATTAGACACACTGTATGGAACAGCCGTATTTTCCTCATTGCAGAGCCCATTCCACCGCTACTGAGGAAACGGCAGGAGAAATCTGGTACAATACTGGGCACATAATGCTGGTAGGTTACTTGAACAAAATTAGAGTAGCTCTGTAACCATGCGGTTTCTTACACACTGTTACGCACCTGCAAAAAAAAACAAGTATCGCTCGTTTTTTTTTGATTTATTCGTTCACTTACTTATTTATTTACATGCATTCATGATGTGCAAATGACACGATGAAGGCAAAAAATAGGTCAGACATTACCCAGGTTAAGGATTCTAACTGTGAAGCTCCAAATCTACACAGCTTCTTTATTTATTTGAGAATTTTGCTATCAACCAATTACTGTTGCTTTTCTTCATGGATTAGGCACCAAAATGGCCCCTTTCTTTCAAATGCAGTGTTCAGGCCATCGGTGACACTCGACAAGCAAGCAGATGCTTCAGACTAGCGCTAGCTGCGGATTCTGAACACGGCGAGGCCATGGTCAACCTGGGAATTCTCCGACAAATGGAAGGTGCTGTGTTTAAGCACCTTCATATGGTTACACCAGAATTATGTGGTTAATTATGAAGAAGCGGGCTTACAAAATTACAGGGTAGTTCTTTTTTCAGGCAAGATCGACCAGGCTCGTTCACTCTACCACTCAGCGATCGCAAAATCGCCACATCTTTTTGAGCCACACTTCAATCTTGCATTACTATGTACACAGGTAAGCAAAGCATTGATTTTAATTGATGCTACTTGTTCCAACGAATGAAAACAAAGGGATCGCAAAGTCGAAAGATTTCTTGAACGTAGATTCAGCCATAACGACAACGTGCCCATGGAATGTGTATTTCCCTAAAAGATAGAAAATCGCACTTTAATATTTGGAAAGTTCCAAAAATCCCGCAGAAACTCACGAGACAAGTTTCTGTCTCCCCATATGACACTGCTGCGATGGTGTGACAGTTACCAAAGAGTAACTTATCCTTTTCATCCAGAGAAACATGGATTTCGGAATTCCAGTATTTCACCTCCAATCAAGAGAGAAAGGCTACGTCATATTGAGAACAAGTTGCTAATTTCAGGCTAATGTTGCCAAGTTTCTTAGCCTCAAGCTTTCCAACTACACCTTTTTCTCCTTTTTTCAGACCGGCAGGTATGACGAAGCATTCAGAATGATCAAGACTGCTTTGACGCTGTTCCCGGAACACACGCATTCTCAACAACTTTACCACACACTACATCAACTCTACACCATAATTTAGTTTGTAGTGATTTAAAATTAGAAGTCTTTACTCCGCAAAATAGTTTTTTGTCTTCTAAAAGACCAATACTGCGTAGTTTTCTTATGGATTTTGACGTTATAGTGAATTCTTTTACAAAGAAAATGGAATGCAGTGGATAGATAAACAATTATAATTAGATCAGAATCCTTTGTTTCATATTCAGAAGAGCAGTTTCCCACAGAGGAAGCATTGATCATAGAAGAAGATAGAAGGGAAATACGTGCAGTGTGAAAAATTAAGTGAAGGAAAATACTGTTCAAAGAACTAACACCTTCACAGTGACCCCTAGAGTAAAGGTTGCTGTACATACACACAATGAGTTGAAAATGGCAGTAGGCGATCGAGGTTTGCCTGTACTAAACCAAACAAATCATCTTTTGGTTTTGTTCTAGCAATAACTGAAGGCTTGAATGTCAAAATGTACACTTGAATCATAATTAAGATAATGAAAGTCATACATGAGATCAAGATTCTTGTCCAAGCAAGATTGAGAATTTAGGGTAAAACGTCATTTTTTTTCCTCTGGAGGAGGGCTATTGTAATGAAGTTATTCACAGAAAAAAAAACAATTGTTATTTACTTTCTCTTTTACGTAGTTGAGATTATAGATATACACCTGCGTGACCATACATAAGTCATACAATCTGGTTTATGGACATGGTTCGGACACCACATTCGAAGCAGTAGGGCATTAGTTCTCATCATAGCTGATCTGGGGTGGTAGTAAACCTATTAAAACTGTCAGTTAACGATGAACGTTAACTAGCAGCTAACTACAAGCTTACGGGGAACTCCAGAAGAAGTAATGTAGGCTTTATTGGTTCGAACATGTTTCTTCAAGTATGGTGCTTAAAAACTATGATGAAACTGGGACCATACTTGAAGGTGAACTTACAGTTCGAAATCGAACTGTGAGCTCACCGTCACGCTGAGCTCGCTACCAGTAGGAAACGACGAGGACGCGGGGAGCAAAAGAGCATGCGACGCGCGAGACGCAAACGACGACCTCATCGTTTCGCGAAAAAGTCCTCCAGGGGACTTTTTGCTCATGGTTGGAGTTTTTCGTTGTAGCCAGTCGAGAGTACACTGACTCCTTTTCGGTGAAGACGCATTTTTGGGTACACCCAGCTGATCGATGTTCCCACTGCCGCGATCACCATGACATTCCGCCAGGAATTCGATTCATTCATCTATGTGTGAACCTGTTAAGCAGCGCCGATCGAGTACATGAAACAAATGGAGAAATACATGATTTTTAGCACAACCTTCCCACTCCAGAACGAAAATCACGCGTATTAGATGTTGATGCTAGATATATTATCAATTCATCCATATAAGTCTTATTATACAACAATCAGTTTTCTGGAAATAAAAAAAAATTAGTAGGTGTGAATGTTGTGGCAGAAAGAACATCATCATCGCGAAAAATCCATCCTCGAAAAAAGAAAAAGAAAAAAAAAGAAACCCATTGCCATTTTCAACTCTTTGTATGTGTGTACAGCAATGCAGTCTCAAAGAAATATAGTAGTTTGGAATGGTTTCATAGGAGTGAAGAACCAGAGAGCTATTGATGCACATCGACGCACCTATAGAGGAAAGTTTTCTTATGAAAAAATTAATGCACCTATAGAAGAAAGTTTTCCTTTGAAAAAAGTACATAGTTTTCCTCTGAAAAAAGTAAACTCACATATCCACTTTCATATTCGAGACTATTTATCCCCACAATCAGCTATCGTTCCATATTACTGGATCTTGTCATTCCTGCACCAAATATAAGGAAGAGATTGTCACAAATGCTCACGGCGATCATTCATATGGATCTTATCACGGCGATTATCACAAGTAACGCATTAACCGAACATAACCGCATAACTACTATATCAGCGTAAGTTCGACCTGGTTATGTCACCGCGACACATATAAAGCAGATCACCGCTCTGGTCATGTGCTTCATCACTGGAGCGCCCGAAAATGCAGGTGAGAGGTCCATGTTATGCATTATTCCTGTGGTAGTCATTGCTTTTGGACATTTTATCCTTTTATCCGTTTGTTCTGAAGCAAATTTAAACAAGTTTAAGGTCCTTCTGCTGTTCTGCGCATGCCTCGCCTATACATCGGCAACTTCATACAGTAAGTTAAATGCTCTATTTTCATTTGACGCAACATACATCCTGTGCCGAAAACCCAGGAAAAAGAGTCCATTTTCCGTTTTCACTGCCTTCGTAGCGTCAGAGTTATCCCAGAAAAACAATTAACGTTTCAGTACCCCCTGGTGAGGATGGCAGGTCGTGTGCAGCGGTACAATGCTTGACCGGAACAGCATGTGTTCAGACCAGCTCGGGAGCCGAATGCAGGGCAATAGATCCAAGTAGGTGAACTAGAGCACGTGCCTGTGTAAATATAGAAAGTATTGAAGATTTAGTTCTGATAAAAGCATCTGAAACCGTGCATCTAAAGTTTTAAGATAACCTCCTTCAGGCAACAGCTGCGAAACGCTGAAGTGCCCTCGAGGCCAGCAGTGCTAGTACGAGGACGAGGAGTGTCTTCAGGACGTAGCATGCTACGCCAGACCCACATGCATGTCTACTGGTGGAGGTACGTCTATTTTTTTTGAACCTCTAGCTCCATTGCTGGAATATTATACGAAAGAATTGCCGTTTCCAGGATACACTCAACCGGAAAATCCACCTGTTATAATCGGCAATGATGCACAGAACGATGGACCACCTGGAGGAACGGTCGGCGGAGCATCTGCCAGTCCAAGTAAGTGCGACTCACCAACCAGTAACTCCTCTTTGCCTAAACTGGAATCGTTTAGAGTGCGCTGGGCGACGAAACGAGCGCTACTATCAATGTAAACCTTGTGAATCGAAATGCACGGACTGGGTATTGAAGAAACAACCGGTAAGAGGCTAATTTACGTGATTCTTTTATCCCAATAATAACTTACCTCATTTGAAGGTATGCCCGAAAAAGTGCACGCCTGGATGTGCCTGCATCCCTAACTGGCACCGCAAGAACCAGCCAGGTTTCTTTACGGGAACATGCGTTCGCCCAACATGGTGCAACCCTATCACTCAAACCAAAACAGTCACCAAGGTCGTGCAGCCAACGAAGACCGTGCGAGGACCTCCCGCACCAAGTGAGTGCAATCAAAAAGTTTTTTTTTTTTTGAAGAAGAAGAAGAAGAAGTGGAAGAGACAGGGATATATACTCGAGAAATAGAGGCAGTCATGCATCCTTAACTATACCACTTAGAATGAGCGTACTAAGTTATTGGAATTTTAACATGAGTATGAACCTTCTGTGGGAAGATCTCTCAGAAATTTTCCTGAAAAAAAAAGGCTAGCAAAGCGAGCCAAGGATGGTAGCGCGGTCGGATACCCACTAGATTTCGTAATGTTAGGATGCGCAGAGCATCAAAGTTGATTTGTTGACCCATCTTCCTCCCGGGGTGCCATCTTCCTCCCGGGATGTAACCCAGACCAGGACGAGATTCCAGAATATGATGAGAGCAAAGTTATTTTTGTAACTTATCGCCACGGAAGACCCAACTAGTGCATTCTAAGCTCCAAATCCAGTACTTTCGACAATGTATGATCTTTTTTGCCTTGCATCGACTCATTTCATCTAGAAGCGGAGTTATTTTGTTCTATGTGTAAATGGTTCCTTGTAATAACTATTTTCAAACTCAAGCAAAAAAACTGGGATAATTTCTTGTTTAAACAGATTAAATTCACTAAATCAGTTTTCTTCTGTAGGTACTAGATCAAAGACAGGACCAAAAAAATTCAGTGAAAAAAGATGTCTCCCTTACTCCCAAAGACAAATCACCCTCTATCCTGCATCTACAAATCCTTGTTGGTTTTAAAATATCATTATAAGCTCTCCTTTCTTCAGCAACATGTGCTAACGTACAATGTGCAGCTGGATCGACGTGCGTAATACAACGCGGCAAGCCAGTATGTCAACCAGGCCAATGTAAGTGTATTCTAATTGCTATTTATTTCACGAAAGAGATGTGAACAAAAATAGAAACCAATCTGAGGGAACAAAACAAAATCTGTGTTATCTGTTAATCATTTTAGCTAACCCTTGTGCCACGACTGTGTGTACCTATGGATCCACATACGTTGTTGAAGGGGGAAAGGCAGTTTGCAAGAAGGTATGTTTACTCAAGTACCTGCGCAAATCTTCTTTGACCCTAAAACAATAGATCTACCCACTGCCTTCAATTCCAGCAAAGTGGTCCCTCACCTCCACGTGGTCCATCCTATCCGCCATCAGGTCCTTCATACCCACCAGCCAGTCCGCCAAATAATCCTCCAGGACCTTCACCACCAGTCTATAAGTTGGTTCAGCATGTTTCCTTCATTGTTTGTGGTCGTTTTCATACCGTTTATTTAGCGCAAATGATGCGCCACAGAATGACGCTGCAAGGAAGGGCCCCACAAAATGTGCGAAGAACGAAGTTCTGACCCAATGCGGTGGATGCGAGAAACAGTGTCAAGCCGGTAACCCTCCAAAACCGGCAAGTTGCTCAAAATATAGTCATGTCGAGAGTCTTACGACTAAAGTACTTTGCAGGTACCAATCTGCACCAGCCCGAAGCCATGCGCTCGACAGTGCAAGTGTAGACCAGGATTCGCCCGCATAAACAAAGTGTGCGAAACGGAGAAACTGTGCCAGACAAACTTCCGACCAAAACTCACCATCAAAACGAAGACTGTCATCAAAAAGTTGCCACCGAAGACAGTTCCAGGACCACCTGGTCCTCCAGGTGAGTCGCTCCGAGATAGACCTACAGCGTTGAAGTTGAAGGTCACCTACTGTTTATTTATTTATTTATTCTTTGCACACGAGACGCACCAAATTACTAAAGAGACCTTGGTGCTAGTAAAAAAAACAGCTTTCCTCATCATGTAGTTAGCGAAAAAAATGTCAGTAAGCGGAGTAATGCAGTAAACAAAATGGCACACTGAATGTTGCCGCCAATGAGTCAGACTTGCTCTGAGGTGAGGGACTACGATTTCATTGGGCTTGAAGATACTGGGCAAACCAATTCCTATTAAGCATCGGGTGATTCCCGTTTGGAAAACATCCAAAAAAGGTGAAGCAACATTAGAAAACTGTCAAGCATAACCCTCGTTCATGTGTGAATATATTTTACCATCCTTATTCAGGAGATCTTTGCCTTGCAACCACATGCGAGCCGGGTGCCACCTGTAAAACTGTCGACGGAAAGGCAGTTTGCACCTTACCACCTAGTAAGTTTTTTTTTTCTCATGTTTGACGTCTGCCTGATTTTTCCTTTCACTGCGGTCAAAATATGGAAGCTGCGGCTCAAACCGTTTGCAACCTGAATGAAGGGTATGTTATATGTAGCTAACAAGACCACTCGAGGTTCCTACTATTGCCCCTATATGACCCGGAAAATACTGGCTGGACGGGCTTAACTGCAAGAGGCGGAGCTTTCCTGCAGTAGACGAGTTATTTTGGTCATCCCTTACCCATACATACTGTCCATAACCGAGCACCACCCCTCGCATCTCATGGACCTTGAGAATTTGTAGAAAACAAGGAACTTATTCGACAACGCAGTAGTTTAAATCTCTATCGAAAGGAGAATTTATTTATTTATTTATTTAACACCCCGATTGGGAGTGCCACTCAATAACGCATAAGCATGTAGACAAGAAAAAAAAACAAACAAAGGATCATATTGCAATGTTAATTTAGGAACCCAGAACTCAAACTATCCAACTATCATCACCTTTCTCGGCCGAAGAGGCGGTGACCTTAGCTTCGTGCATTAGGGTCGTCTCCCAGAGGGCAGCTCTTATTTCCTCCACGGAAATGTGCTTTTGGGATTTACTTAACGACAGTGACATATCTTGAATATTTCAACAAATCTGATTCTATATCTTCAGCTGATCCGTGCGCGAATGTGGTCTGCCAGAGAGGCAAGGTTTGTCAAGTACAAGGACAGCAAGGAATATGCACTCTACCATCAAAAGATGCGCCGAAAGGTTTGCGAACATCTCCTATGCCAATATCCAAACTTTATTCGTTCTCTACTGATTTAAGGTCAACCCTGTCTCGCCAAATGCTCTGCTGGGCAACGATGCGAGCTAAAGTACGACGACAACAGCTGCTACAATCCGCCATGTCCAGGAGTACCCACTTGCGTACCAGCCGGCTGGACTGTTCTATATGATCGTGCTTAGGGTTTTTTCTAATGTTACGTGCAATACTTTGACCAAAAAATGTTCATCATGCTATCATCATAGAGGAATCTCACATCAGTAAAGGGTATAAATTCAAAGAATTGCTCAGAACATTGAGATTTTGGTTGAAAAAGAGACGTGCTTCCGATGTCCACTAATTTTAAAAGGACCAAAAATCCCAGAAACATTAGTTTTTCTACGTGTGGGAAGTCTGAACATCTCAGAAGTCGCTGACGTCGGAGAGAGGAAAGAAAAACTGTGCTTCCCACCGAAAGTGATCTGGTCAACTGGAATTTTAGAAATAAATATAATTTGAGAAGAATTGATTTAAATTATTATGTTAGGATGAATTCTTCAGAAGACAAGCCAAACAAGCACGCAAATTTCCAAGAAAAAATTAGATAGAATAGACCTCACGAAAGCTTACGATCCATCATGCAGGGGAGAGAAACTCCGTATACCTAGACCATTGGCTAAAATTAGCCTTGTCAGGAAATGCAAGCTCAATTTTTGCTTATATAATATTACCAGTAACAAAGTCATTATTTACTTTCCCTCTGACGAAAGATCCTTATCAAGTCGACACACCACACATCACTGCCGGCTACTTGTTCGTCGAGAGTGAGATGACGGAAAAAGATGTGTAGATGCGATACAAACCACGTGCAGTTTTTCTAGGGCATATTCGACTCAGTGAAAAGTAGCATGCTTTGCTGGAACTCATGGAAATGGTCCCGAGTGCCATGTGTTTGTCTTTTGTATATCAACTCTCAGAGCAATAAAAAAATTGTATTGTTAAACCCTTTGCTACTCAGACAGAGCGCTTGGAGGTAACTGAGAACGCTAGGGGCTCACGGTCGAGTTCGCCAAGTGATAATGGAGCAGTCGCGCTCCCGAAAAATTGAATGGGTCAGGATTTATTTTTTTTATTCGAAGCATGAACACAAGCTATGAGTATAGAGTGGCGCTCACTCAACCTCCCCCTCCCCCGCTTATTAAATGGACCTCTCAATCCACGAGAATTTGAGAGAGAAAAATACACAGACCTGATTCCTGGAACATTTCCAGATGGTATTAATATGTACACGCATACTACATACGTACACCATTTTACAGTGCTATTTTATTTCATCTTCACGGTTCCAGCACTAATGATGCAAATAATAATAATATAAATAAGCTTAATGGGCGTTATGCTTCGAAATTTCCCAGCCTTAAGACCTCATTCCTTAGATACCTTGTCCGGTGGGACATCCAGCTTCACGAGGAACCCCAGAACTAGTAGAATATAGATTGCGCCGATTCGATACAGATCTCGCCTTGGAAGCAGTTTAGAACGCTCCATTTACGTCAGCTGTTTTCCTTTTTGACATTTCACTCTCTAACTATAGAATGAAATCGATAGATACTTATCAGAATTCCTACACACTTCATTTGCATATTTGTATGTATTTGATATAAGTAATGTGGAAATACATGTTTCAGAATGTCCAATAAAAGGTTGGATATTCAAGGATTGCGAGGTTGGGCCATTATACTAGTAGTGTTGTTTCACTTTTTTCCGCAACACTTCCCTAACGGATACCTCGGTGTGGATATGTGAGTTCTTCCCGAAGTTCTGCTATTTAATGTTATCTTCGGTTTTCGCGCATTACGCTCATAAGCATGAGGTCTGAACTGTGACGTATGCCTATTTCTGACTTATAAGTAGCTGAGAAAGAAAATTGGGAAGTGTACTGTACACTTCTACTTTTGTGCATAATTGAGATTACCCAGGATAAACGTACTCACACTCCAAAAAATTACGCATTCTCAACATGGGCGTCAACACTTTTACCCTGGGTGATCTCGATGATGGATCCAGACCCTGAGCATGAGTCACCTGGAAGAGACACAGGAAAGGACGTTGTTGCTCTGAACCTTTTCAACAACCTAGCGTAAGCATAAAACTTGCCTTTGATTTAATTTATTAGTATTGGTACAAATGGAACAACTCCTATAACGTGAGAGAGCTCGAACTCCGATAAATAATTATAGAAATGTAAAGGCTAGGATATGTGTAGGGCAGTGGCGGACGCAGAAAGTGGGCGAGAGGGGGGGCGTGGGAAAAAAAGTGGGG
>KN726858.1:18519-34519 GCA_000816745.1 Ancylostoma duodenale
CCCAGCCGGGCCCCGGCCCAACAAGTCAGGGTACGTAAACGGTGTGGTTGAAGTAAAGTTAGTCGGAACGGGGGGGGGGGGTGGTAGTGGTGGGCGGATAAGTGGGAGGGGGGTCGTAGAGGGTGGATCATGGTTGTGCTGGAGAATCCGTGTGTTCCTTTTAGTAGTAGTGCAGCCATATCTCGGAACGAGGCTGAATTTTGGACATTTTTGTTCATATGTACTGCCAGTCGTGCTCATCCCTTGGAGAGGAAAAAGAGTCTTCCTATGGATCCTATCCAGCTGAGCTTTGCCTCTAAGTTTCAGTTCTCCAGCTCCAATAGAAAGGATTCGGCGCAAGAATTACGAAAGTGATGTTTAGTCGATAAAAATGGCCATTTTTACTTGCTTTTATCGACTAGATCGAAGCAGGAAGAATGACAACTGCGGAGAAGGAAACCAACTGCTTGAGAGCACAAACCTTCGGCTAATTAAAGCTAAGGAAAAATTGGCACATCGACTGGCTAGGTCTCCTGTTATTCATGTCCAACTACAAGAATGCTTCCGAGCAAGCCAAAATTTTAGGTGGACATCATTCCTCGTTCGTACTGTTGGTCCTACTCAGTCTCCAACCCGATAGAGATTCATTTCGTGCACTACGTTTGATTATCTCGAGTCCACTACGAGCGCGCGTTATTTTAGGTCGTGGAAAAATTTTAGCCTCGGAGGAGATCGAACCCTAGGCTATGTAGATGACGTGTGTCGATATTTTTCATGACAAATTTGAAGCAAATTGCTTGAGTAAGTCTAAACTCTTGCTTTCAGAGTGAAATTCGCCAACCGCGTACATTTCAACTTTTTGCAGAAATTCTGGATAGAGAGGGGATCGAACCCTTGACGGTGTACGCGGTGGCTATTCCCATTGATGCTATAACTTTTGAATTTTAAGGCGAGTGGTGTCTGCATTTTCACTCTCATTTCGCATCCCACTTGAAATCTGTGTAGGAAAGGGGGGGGGTCGTATTGGGGTCGACTTCCTATCACCATCACGCTTGACCCTGCCCACAATGGTGTTATGAACAAGTAGGACATGAACAACGACATATTGCTACACGACAAAACACGATATTAATGGTAGTTTATGGCAAAGAATATACACGACATCAATACGCGGCAATCAATAATGTTATACAGTTATACAACGGAATGTTATTAGGGCCAGCTCAATAATGTATGATGGTAGATGGTGTTGCTCACGGGACACGGCGATGGTATGCCGGAGGAGGACCTGCTACTCCAAATGGTATTATCACGAACGACACAGATACGATAAACGACGCGAGAGCACCGGAGAACCCAACCGTCCAGCGCGACAGCACAGTAGCGACTGATTTCGAAAATCAGCCGCGCCGCGCCGTCCGCACGCGACTCAGCGTGGGAACTACAGTGCGCCAGGCATGCGCGGCGGGACTCCGCCACAGGGCAGAGTCGCGCACGGCGCGACAGAAATCGACGATGTTTTTTTTTTGTTTTTGTCATAAGTGCTGTCTTTAAACAGACTTATTTTTCTAGGCACTTCAAGAACCCGTAGAACTAACTGAAGAAGGAAATCTTGTTGTAGACGTTCTGTCGTAATGTTGGCTTCAAAGGCAGCATCCACAGAAATTTCTGCGTCGGAGATTTCGCGTTATATGGAGGTTTTTAGGGATGGTGAACTCATCGATAATGATCAAGTAGCTTAAAACGAGCGAGAAACGCTGGAAATGATGAGGTATTTCCCGTGCATCCAAAGCGAGGGTGAGTGTTCCGTGATAGGTCGCGCCAAGAAACCCTGACAAATGGTACGCTTTCCACTTCACTAACCGCGTTGAACCACACGCGCACACCTGGTCAGCAGCGTTAGCCGGCGCAACGGAACCGTTTTGTTCAGGTCGACAGATGTGTCCACGTCAGTATCTTCGCAGGAGGTAGGCAGCCATTCACAGTGTTCTTGGTGATGTGATTGTCGAGCGCCGGCTACACGGCGAGCGACTTACTTCAGGAGTGAAGTTTCCGTGAGTGCCGCCTTTAACGTATGAATGCAGAATACAATATAAGCATATTGTTTAGACCGCGTAAACAGAAGTAATAATGAGAAATGACGTAGCAAGCAGTGTTTTGTTGGTATAGTCCGTTTCAAAAACGACGACAGTAGAGTATTTGTGCCCATGATCTGCATTTCTCGCCTGCCTCTCCGAATGCGACACTATTTCTCACGTTCTCTCTTTCTCTAATATCCGCACAACTGTGCTCCGCCGTGAAACCCACTATATCTCTAACGCCTTTTTGAAGATGGGTGGAAACCTACTCATGATCATGCTAACTGGACCAAAGCAACTACCATTAAGTACTTGCACCTCGTCATTATCTCTACATTCTCTACCATGGATCACTTTTTCGAGCTGCAACAAAACGGTACCGAAGAGAAAGACTCTTACGGGCCCGAGCTTTCATCCACTGCGCAATTCTTTGAATAATCTCGAAAGAGATTGGCGTTTTTAAGATAGCAGGAATTCTAATTACTTGCAGTTAAAACCCGTAAAGAATCAACTCTATTGCAGCACAAGGTTGGCTTCCATTTGGTTTCGGAAGAGGATTTTAGCATTCAAACTGGTTGTAGTTCTCTAAACAACCGCGGTATCATATTTTTAAATTTTGGCGAACCTTTCACAACCCGAAGGAACGAGAAGTTGGTTATGGAGAAGGAACAGGAAATCACTCTAAAAGCTGTTGTTTGAGAACAAATTAAAAGGACTACTCAGAAAATGAGATTCACCCAAAGACTCACCAAGTTTCGAAGAGGAAGCCTATTAGAGTGAGGAACTTGCATAAGTGAATCAAAATGAAAGGAATTTCTAAGAAAAAGAAGCAAGAAACTGAGCAATGTGGTCACGTCCTAATGTCTAGACGTAGCGACGTGATTGCATGAGAAATGAGGAAAATCGCTGAAGATTCGTAAAATAAACCGCTATAGCATTACATTCCAAAATATTTTACGAATTTTCGAGTATTCGAATTTCCGAATTTCTAGGAATCCCCGATTTTTCAGATGTTCGAATTTTTGGATTTTCGCGAACCACCAAGTCTTCAAACATTCGAATTTTCGAATTTTTCAAACCCACCGAATTTTCGAATATTTGAATTTTCGATTTTCTGAGAGACCCCAAATTTTCGAATTTTGACGAACAACCTATTTTTAGAATACTCGAAATATGGAATGTTCGAATATTTATTCAAATGTCATTTGGTAAGACCTTAATTTGGTGTGATCCCTCGTCATGTTTACGGCATCGAGTTAGAGCCTACATAGTACCTTTCTGGTGTTCTAGGAGCCAAGACTTCTTTGTTGCTTCTCTACTGATGTTTCTGCTGTTTCCCAGCACTTCTTAGAGGGTAGGCGTTGATGCAGACAACCCCAGAGCTAAACCTAATTTATGGATCAGGTATAGTTCGATGATTTCCTCTAACACAGCATTGAAACGCAAACAAATGCCAAAATATTGGTTCGGATTAGATGTAGATACCGTCTTTCTCATGACTTTCAAATAAAACCTTATGAACATGGGATAGGTACGTAAAACATAACCGATGATGAGCTGCTGGCTGTGACCTGCACGGTGGGATGTGAAAATCTGAGAATGCTTCTCTGGAGTGACAATATGAGAATGCAACGTGGTGATACACAAATTGTGCACAATTTTTGAAATGTCCTAGGAATCCTGCGTTAATTAAGTTATTGGAGAGGTGATCTTTTATTTTTGAAACACTCAAAATTCAGAAGAGATTCAAAAAAAATTCTTGAAAATCATGTTCGGCCGTGGGAGTATGGACCTACAGGTATTTTCATGAGCAGAATCGGATGGTAGCAGCCATGGAACCAGGAAACCACCAGGGAGCGTAAAAACGCTGAATTAGGGGGTGGGCTTATATTTTTGAAACGCATTGTACGGGGTTACGCTACAAAATGACTATTATTTCCGTTATCAGTGAATAAAACAACACTCGTAGACGAAATTTTAGTGAAAACTATGAATTTCATATCATTGAGGCAGAGATAGCCAGCACTATATACACAGTGCCGTAGATCTGCCTCGTCGTCAAGGTGCACCGCCTGAGATCACACGTGGCGTCCTGCTGGCGATCGATACCCAGCCGTTTGGCCACGGGAGCGCTGCCACGTGTGATCTCAGGCGGTGCACCTTGAGGACTAGGCGGATCTACGGCACTGTATATACATAGAGGGAACTCCAAGTGGCAGTGTGTAAGGGGAACGACCGCAGCGCGGCGCGACGCTCTTGGGCAGAGACACAGATGTTCTGCACGTGGCACTGGTTTCTCTGCTTCTGTCAACAGTAGAGAACTCGAATGCCACTCCGCACTGCGGTCCCGCCCCTTTCACACGGCCATTTGATGTTTCCGGGTGCGGGTCATGATGAGGCAAAATGGGGCGGGATCTTCCCGCCCTCCAGCGGCAACTCATCCGCACTCACATTCAAATTTGCATGGGTAAGTATGGCGAAATCGCGCGCGATCTAGTGCGAGTAGGTCCTGAAGGGCGGGGCGAAGGCCTGGTTGAACCAATCGTAGACACATTCCCCACCCACTTTTGCCTCATCATGACCCACACCCGATGTTTCCCGTACTTTCATCGGAATATGATAGTTTATTTTCTTTTGACAAGAACATACCTCTCTCACGATTCGCTGCACCTGTCAGCAGGACTATAGATACGTCCAGGTGCTGCTAGGAAATACACGTGAACTACTCACATACTGTATTCCTGACAATTGAAATTGCTTTCGTGCTCGGCACGCAAGGACGCGCGGCGGAGCGGGCGGAGCCAGTTCGTCGGCCGCGGCGCTCGGCCGTCGCGAAGGACGAGTTCCGTCGTCTTCAGCTGAGCGTTCGCTCTCTTGCACTTCTTCTCCTGATTTTGTGGTTTGTAATGAAGCTTCTCAAAGGAAACCTGGCAGTTATTCCCATGTTTGAGGGGAAATTCCAGTTAGTAGGGCTCTAACACTAGCCATTTGTTAAGCAATTCACTCATTTTTAGATTATTGTGATAGGTTTGTGGTTCTTGTTTTTTTCTTTGAAAGTCACTCTTTGCAACTTGGTTTTCACATGTTCCTCTCATTATAAACGGTAAACATAGCATTTGGTTGATGATTTTATGTATTTTCAACTAAACTCTACAGGACATTGAACATCCAACCATTTGCTTGGTTTTTATCAATTTTTCACTTGTAGTTTGGTGATTACTTAGAAGTTTCGTCGCCCATTTCTCGAGAATACTTTTTTCTTTCAGCTGGTTGTGTGTCAAATATCTATCCTTATCACCATTTGAATTGTCTTCGATACCGTTTGTAGATACACAAGTCTTCTTGCGCTCCGAGTGACAGATAGGAAATGTTGGAAAAAAAAAGCATAAACATTTCTCAAGTTTTCAAGTTTTGGAATTCAAAACAGATTTTAGTAAGCAAAGCTACGTGAAGAAGATAAAATGATCACAATATTAAAGGAAATTCCTGGTAATATTCGATCATTCTCTAGAATTCTTGACAGCTATATAAAATGATGACTACTTCTTACTAATTGTATGCATTTGTATTTATAGCTGTGTCTTTGTACTGATAGCATGAGATGTCTCATGTAAACAATAAACAATAAACAATATTCTCATTGAATGTGAGGTTTGTGAGCCCTGAACTAAAGTCTTCAACTGGAAACATCCTGAACTTAGAATGTATATGTACGATATGTTATATCCCTCAATTCCTTCGTTGTCATGTATATGTTTTATGTCAGCTTATAGTTTCTTTAGTTGTGCTGCTTTTCAGGGCTAGATTGCATAGATTTCCTCTTAAAATGGGATGCGTGAATAGTACAGACCAACACGCGAAGTTACGATCGAAGCATATCGACGAGCAGGTTCGTTTTTTATTTCTTTTGTCGCTTTTGGAATCCTATGCATTTTGATTAGGTTGGTCATGCAAACAAATAGCGGGCATACGCTTGATTCCAATACTAGAAAGGCTTTGTCGTGTGTATCACCATGCCGTAGACTGATTTCTGTCGTTCCCAAGCTTTTTATTGAGTTTGAACAAAGGCAAAATCACTGCTTGAAGCTCTTCAAGGGCAGAATGAGTAGTTTTAAGTGGTTTTGGGGTACGTACTTCGTTCAATTGCCTCAGCATTCGTATCGAAAACAGAAGAACATGGGACCTGCCGGGACAAGGTGAATTTTGCACATCGTCCGCGGTCAGTCTGACCGTAATTTAGGCGTGAAGTTAAATGCATCGGTTGGCTGCAATTGCAATACGGGCCCTATATTCGATGGCAAATCAATATTAAAAGCGCAGTTTGACTGGTTTAGCAATTGGAATAGTGATTAAACCTGTTTAGGGGGTATATTCGTGTCCTAGAAGGTACTTGAAAAGGCAGATGGGACAGCTGGCATTACGCGCAACCCAACAAGCGCTTTTTTGGTCCGATTTGCCAGAATATTCTTGTAATCCGCATTTCTCGCTTAGAGGACATTCATCATCAAACTTAGTAACCAGATTAAAAGTCCTCCGCACAAAAGTAAAGCGAGATCAGGTTCGCAAGTTCTTGGCGTGGAATATGTAGCCCGTAGTGTGCTTGCAGTCCTACTGCACATCTAATTTCACGACTAAATTACGGTCAGACAGGCCGCGGACGTTGTGCAGAATCCATCTTGTCTTGCTGGGGCCTACTTTAAAAATATATAAATATACTTGGAAAGATGACGTAGTCGTCTTTGTCCTCGGAAATCCGTGAACAGAGAAAACACCGAAGTCATTGATAATCACTTGTAACGATAGGTTCCCGTCAGATTCTGATTAGGTGGTGAGAACACAATGCTGCCCTACTATGCTTCCTTATGGGTTGAGGTTAACTAGCGCATAGGGTTGTTTTCCGTATTTTCTTAGTGCATTCTCCCATACATCCATTTGCATGAAGCCCTATGAGCCCAATAACGAAAGCGCAAACGATCAATCTTATCCCTCCTTTCTAGTGCTTCTAAGGTTTCAACGGCGGCACTGCCATGAAGGGGAATCAATAGTGGGCAGATTTGTTATGAATACTAGGAATACTTGGATGTCGGCGATTTCATCAGTCTTTATTTTCAGCTGAAAGCTGATGGAGAACGTGCAGCACGTGAGGTGAAGCTGTTGCTCTTAGGAGCTGGTGAATCAGGAAAGAGTACCATTGTGAAGCAAATGAAAATTATCCATGAAACTGGCTACAGTGACGAAGAGCGGAAGCAGTATCGTCCTGTTGTATTCAGTAATACCATACAGGTAACTTTTCGACTTCTATAAGAATTCACATTTTTCTTTTCAAATCAATCTTTTTAGTATTATTTTGTAGGAAATGGTGAGTTTACTTGTTCGTTTGGTTGATTCCCTCACATTGTTCCTGTTGTAGCTCAATGCACACAAGTGATGAATTGTTGTGGTTAAATGATTCCTTCCACTTACTCGAATGCGCGTTTTTGTCGTTTATTATTTTGATTATAATTATATTTTTATTTTGGTAGGGCGCGTGTGGCGCAGTGGTAAGAGGCTAGCTGCGCACGCACACGATCGATGGTTCGATCCCGCCCCAGGCCAACCAAGCCTTCCATCCCTCCGGGGTCGGTATATTGGTACCAGAGGAGTCTGGGAGGATGAAGCACTGACTTGATACATCGGATGCCCCCCGCAAGTCACTGTATAGGGCACATACGCATTCAATGCCTCTACGGTATTCAGATGAAGTCGAATGCGTGGCGCATCCCTCGTGACGGGATTGATTAACGCTGACCACTTTATCCTTTATCCTTTATTTTGGTGAATGTTGTTTCAACTAATTTTTAGCATTAGCGGGAGATTTCTTCCCATGTATTTTCAAACGTAAAAAATTCAAAATTTTCTCTTCAATCACTTTAGTTAAATAACTTCTTGTGGGGGCCTACCGTTCAACATTTGGTTTTGAGAAGTTTGAGAGAAACAAATCCCATTCTCTTCACTGTCTTTGGTTACTAAAACATATTAAATGAATTGAAAAAAAAGTTAAAATGTTAGGAAAAGTTACAGGGTGGGTCATAAATACGGTAACAAAGAAAAAGGCGCAGAGTAAAAGAATTCATGTGTGATTTGGAAAAAATGTCATAGAATTTATGTTGACTAATCCTAGTTGAACTAAATACAGCATATTATCTGGCAATATCCTCCATTGAGATCGACATAGCCTCTAAGATGCTGAGTGAAATTGTTGACCGCGGCGCGCAAGTGGTTAGTCCTCTATTTTTCGAGGTGATGTTTGGGCGAGTCAGAAATCAAATGAGGTTTAGATTAAGCCTATGCCTCGGGCATCACTAAAACCTACTGACCCTACTCAAAGATATCAGGACAATTGAGTGGCCACTCGATGGAACCAATATGTCGCAGAATACATTTTTGCCCCAGCCGTGAAAAAAGTGGCTTATGTGAGGGGGCATCGCTGTGGTAAACCATTCCGGAACGACCTCCCAATTGATCGTGGATTCAAGACAGAACATGTTTGTCCAAAGGAAAAACTGGTGTTGTCACCGTATTTTTGGCCCACCCCGTATATTGTGTAGAACAGGTACTGACTTGAAAGTTTACTATGTGCTTTTTTGTCAGTTCCTGGTCACCGAGTGCGATTTTATGTTCGGCTCCGAATCTTAGTTCTATTTTCAATCTTCAGCGGTATATGCAACTCACCTAGAGTGGATAAATCTCATGTCCTTCATACGGTACATATGTTGTGATCCATTATCCTCTTCTAGCAAATCCCATAATCCTGAGATTCATAGTAGATTTCGGTAAATAACAGGTACTTGATATTCCTTCTAGAGAATGATTACTAGAAGAGCTATTCTTAACAGCATCTACTGTAAATATTATTCCAGAGAGTTATGCTGTCTTTATTAGCCTTTAAACGCCGTATGTACATAATCGTGCTTTTATAGTCGATGGTTGCTCTTCTTCGTGCTATGGGGACATTGAAAATCGATTTCAACTCTCCAAGTCGTGTGGAAGATGCTCAGCAATTCTTCAGCATAAGCCAGACATGTGATGAGGTGACCGTTTTTCTTCCTCATTATGGACTTCATTGCGCCACTATTCATTGTTTTAATAATTTCTTAGTTCTGTTGGCGGAAAAGAAAGAAGCAGGTTTTGCTGTTGGTATAATTCGAGAAGCACGGCTCCTGCTAAAGGCTTAGAGGAATGTAGCGCTTTTGGTCGTTATACACGCGGCAGCACTAGTTTTGCTGCATGTCAATTAGCTGCTGACGGCAGTGCCAGCGACGCGCCGCCCACAATCGATGTGCACCAAAAACACTGTCCCCGCGCCACAGCGACTGAAAGCGTCATATTGCTTGAAAAGTATAACAACAGGTCGAACGACCTTATTTTGTCTTTTCAATTTGCGGAACTAGACATTAGCACATTACAATGAGCAGTTGTTGATATCCCTTTATGCTATTATTCGTTGCATTACAACGACTAATCTACAGGGCGAGTTACCACCAGATCTAGCAAGTGTTATGAAGCGTCTTTGGGCAGATCCAGGAATCCAAGAGTGCTTTTTAAGGTGAGTGTTTTGGTTGTAGCACAATCTACCCCATTCTTGTTTCTTTTATGGTTTCCTTCTTCATTTTTCCTTCGGTGAGAACGAAATCTTGCTAATCACTAGGAATTAAACCTATTTTACCATCCCGACTATTTTTGTTAGGCATAACTAACCTATATTGCGCTGACATTAAAATTTGGAAGTTTTTGCCTATTATCTGCGACAAAACTTGTATTTGCCATCGTCAAGAGGTTTTTGCAGAAACAGTATACGCTATTGAGATCAGCTAAGACATTTTCCTCAAAGTTTCAAGCAATAACAGCAACATGTGAAGGTTCTTGTTCTCTGCGATATACTCCATTGCTGCAAGTGGAAGCTTCAGTTTTTCCAATACAAAACAGGTTTCTGATATAGCGCTGAAATGTCAAAATTTCTTTTCTAGATCACGAGAATTCCAGCTAAATGATTCAGCTCCGTATTACTTGAATTCATTAGAGAGGATTGCTCAACCCAACTACATCCCTACACAGGTAAGCAACATTTGGTTGATTTTTCTTCTTTCAAATGTATTTTGCCTTGTAGGACGATGTCCTCCGAACTCGAGTGAAAACTACCGGCATCGTGGAAACACACTTTACATACAAGGATCTGCATTTCAAGTTTGTTTTGATCTTGTTCTTTGCCTACTATATACAGTTTCTTTTGTTCATGGTATAATGATTTGAGGATGTTTGACGTTGGTGGGCAACGTAGTGAACGAAAGAAATGGATTCACTGTTTTGAGGGAGTTACTGCTATTATCTTCTGTGTTGCAATGAGCGAGTATGATATGGTATTGGCTGAAGACGACGAAATGGTGGGCGACGTTAAAATTCTCGAATTTTTTGTTCTTTTTGCAGACAATACTCGTTTCAGAATCGTATGATTGAATCTATGAAACTGTTCGATTCAATCTGTAATAACAAATGGTTCACGGAAACGTCAATAATCTTATTTTTGAATAAGAAGGATCTATTCGAGGAGAAAATCAAGCGCTCACCGTTGACACGCTGTTTCCCTGAATATACGGGTACGTTTTTTCCTCACTTTTCGTGTTTTGCTTTGTTACCGTCTTTTGTTCTAGTTACCTTTTCTTTGGACTGTTTTTCCTTCCAAACATCTTTTAAAGAAATCTTCAGCGTTGTCTTCTGACATCCTAATCTAGTGAAAATGTGGATTGAAGAGTTGGAATAACCTGTGGCCACTTCACTGTTCCAAAAACTAGTACAGTTTCAAATAGGCAAGGTCGAACCTAGAACACTCGAATCTTCTGTGCTAGTTCGAAGCGAAACACTCAATTGTGGGACTAGATAAGGACTTTCTTTCATTTGCTTTCATTGTCGGCGTTTCGTGCCTGTAAAAACCACTTGCGAATTTCCAACCTAGCAAGTCATGCCCTTTGTTGTGAGGGATTTTGGGGTGAAACACTACAATGCTATGTGCTATAGTCGCCTGGTACTGCATCATCCGCATCCGCACAAATACCGTTTGCCAGAGTGGGAATGCAGTTTACTTTGCTATCGAAACTCGAAGAAAAGAAGAATGAGAATCAGGCCTACACATATAAGAATCCCAAGCTTTTTGAAGCAATAATCGATTGTACGCGTGTAATTGTCGAAACACATTTTGCGGTGTATAGTTAAATATAACATTCTTCTGTTGTGATATACCTCTGACATGGACCTCTTAACGCTTTCAAATCAATGAAATGCAGCAGCTCATCATGCATATAAAAATACTTTTCGAAACGTCTCCTTCCAATTTAAATTTCTTCCGAATCTCATCAAAATCTATGGCCTTTTGACAACTAAGGGGGAAGGTGCCCTAGAGCTTTACTGATTTGCATTCACAATACAGTAGCTTTGCTATCCCTCGGAAAGTTCTTGTTGCTGTGTAACACTGAAAGTGTACACATTGCATAAATGTTCATAGTCGTGTAGCTTGTGTCGTACGGATTCTTGCGACGCATACCTGTTTCACTCCCCCTCCTTATGTTATCTATGACAAGTAGATCATGTATTGAACCATTAGACGTAACTAAAGATAGATTTCGAGCAGAACACCCAGGCTAGAAATAGCGATATGGCGTGGCAAGTGCTGTGAACATCCTTACGGACTAACCCACACCACCATACGTAGCCGTCCTGATTCCATTTTGATTCGCTCGATGGCGCCGCGTCGCAACAGGCATCAGGCTGTTTTGCTGTGGCGATGCACGGATTCCAACACGTTCTGACATTGTTAGATCCTAGGAGGTTCTAACGGATCTAATGGTTTCACTCCATCCTAATTCGTTAGAACTCCCATGCTGTGTATCGGAACACGTGAAAATTTGCATGCCATCCTCGTGAAACCGAGTTGTGAATGGCCAGATGCGAAGCGATTTGAGGCAGGGAACTGAAACAGTATAGGATTGTGATGAATTGTGCCTAACCAGTATTGCTGTCTGCTAGTGCTCCTATTTTTCTCTGCTAAATTGCGTTTGCTTCCATGAAATAAGGCTGAAGCAGCTAGTTGGTTGCACACTTTCCAAAACTGTGGCTTTCATACTTCTTTGCTCAAAGATGTTTTGCTTTTTAGCGTCGTAAGGATTGAAGGAAAATGATTCTGGTGCGGTAAGGAAATCATTCCCTATTTTATCGTTTACTTTTCACTGTATGCACCTGTTTCCATGTAATTTATTGTACATGCTTTTTTTCTTTCAATCTCTAACAAGCTTGTGCTTTGTTTTTAGCAAGGTTGCTTCTAGCAAAGGTCTTGAGACGTCTCGAATCCTTGTCTGAAGTGGTTCCGTGAAAGATTCTTTTGATTTATGTGTCTTTGGTGAACTCATTGGGTTCTGACCTTGATAAGGCCTTGGATGGGGATTGTGCTACGCTCATCATCCGACTCCCCTTACTCAAGGGGAAATACACCATACCCACATCCTTAATGAACGTAACACTTATGTGGCGAAAAACTCACCAATTATTCCTGAGGGGGTTCTTTTTCATTAATACATCAGTGTTTTAGGACTCCATTTTCACTCATTTTTTTCTTAACTCAATAATTCTGTTTTGTCGAAGTGACAACGTGAGAGTCAAAAGTGCTGAAAATAACTTGAGTTGAGTCTCCTGTTTCGTTACTGTCATTATTTCGACCGATACAGAGCTGTCTCGGACTCTTGCGAAATTTTACTTTTGGGCTAGCTGAACTGAGAAAGGTCCTGTTATCCATGAACACCTTATCGAGCGAAAGAGAAGAAATCGTTTCAAGAAATCGATGTCATACAAAACGAGCGCAGTTTAGCAGCGCTCCGCGCGTGACGTGATCTTCTGCGAATTTTCTTCACTGTTTTTTATGTAAGAGATCTACGGTAAGAGTTTTTTATGCAAGTTAAGTTGGGATGAAATGGTTTATTCAGTGTCTTGGTGTTTGCTGTGCTCGACCTTCGCTTTACGGCTCTTGTTCTTGAGTACGTAGTCCCTCTTCTTTTTCTTTCTTTGACATGCCAATTTGCACCAACTCGATTAAGAAGAGAATCAACCATCGAGGGGTCTACTTCTACTTCTCTTTCTCTTGACTACCTTGGAAGTCTCTCTGGAATGTGAGCACAAAATTTTTTTCTTTTTCGGAAAATACTTGCATGCTTTGCCCTGTCCTCAGCGATTGAATAGTAGAATGATTCTGAGCTTGTTTTTTTTTTTCGCCGGAGTATGTGTAAGTGGTGTTGTACAAAAAATCCTAAAAAGGTACAGATAAAAAGGTACAGAGATGGACACCGCAATGGATGTCTGAAACTTGGTTCATTTCCGCTGAATTTCAAAGTTGCTTGTAGTTCAACTATTGTAACCAGACGCTTGCAGACACATTGCTATCGAGGCTTCATTCTAGATGATTTGTGAAATTTCATTCATAATAGGCGAAGGAAACATTCATGAATCTTCTCCTTCTCTATCCGTATTAGCACTTTCGAACAATATTTTCCTATGCTAGTGACTGTTTTGACCCTCTAAGCAAAACAACGAAGATTTTAATCCAGCGCTTGAGCTGCTGGGTGAATCAAGTGTTATCTCCCAAAATTGGATCTTTATCCGTGATGCCTCCGTGTTACTGCCTTCGGAGACCCGTAATTTTGTTTCTTTGCCAACAGAATGTCAGAGAAGAGTGGCGGGCACTACAACTGACATACATTCACCAGCGGCTTTCGTTTGCTCCGCCTCGTCTGCGTAATTTGCCCAATAGCGGCAAGCAAAATGGGAGGGGCGGATAAAAACAGCTCGGCTCTCCTTCCTCTCACGTGACCTGTGCTGGGGCTCTACGCTTCATATACAAGTAGATAAGCGCTCTTTGCTGTTCTTTGCAAATGATGCTGCAAATCCAAATTGCCTTAGTGTAAAGCCCAACCTGAATGTCTTTCAACGTGGTTCAAATGTTGTGAACACACATCTCCAAGAGCTTTAATGATCAGATGGAGAGGGCGGTTCGCCGAAGCTGCTAACAACAAAAATTTGCTGTTTTCATCTCAAGAGTCTTGTTTTATTTGGCGGAGCAGAGGTGGACCTACTCAATGGCCGCATTGTACGTGGGCATCATTACATCAACATCTTTTTCGTCACTTGCTTTATTTCAATGTCATCTTGGTTCTAAATAATGAATCTACCAGTTAGACGAGATCGATGTGTATCTGATTCGAAAACTGGGTGCGCGACTACCTTACCCACTTTATCCTCGATTATCTCACAGAGTATATTCACTCTCCTTGACCGTGGAGAGGTTTCGAAACCTAAGACCTGTAACGCGGCTGTCCCTCCGCTGGCTATCTTCGAGCGAAGCCAGCGAGGATTGTTTAAGACGAGGTAGTCATGCCCAGGGTAACTTCGCTACGTATCGTTTTCCTTCACCTATACTAACGAAAAAAAAGGTCTTTGAAAGTTGATTAGTAAGTTTCTGTTGACAGCTGGTGAGGCAGTGGCTTAATATGATCATCATGGTTATTATTTGAAGTTTTCGGAGCACTAGAGCTCTTGCCAAAAGACTTATCGATGGTCTTTTAAAGCTCGCGTGCAGTAAGGACCTTATTTTTTGGGAATCCACCAACTTTGCCTTAGCGTCCTTTTCTAACTGTGAAAATAGTGAAATAAGCGAACATAATCTATGGTTTTCTTCGTTTGCAATTTCGCTCGAAAAGCAAAACATTACAACAATAAAAGCAACATCATAAGGAGCAACGAACAAAAAGCTCTCAGATTGATTGGAAGCAGTGCTTTATGGTTTCGCAGGGATATTCAAAGTTGACTCTAGAACCACAATGACATTCGGTAGTGCCGCACGCAGAAAATAGGCAGGGGGGAGGGGAGGCGTGGGAAAAATAGGGAACTACTTCGCTACTTTGGGGGGCCCAGATGGCGGAGTAGAATCAGTTTAAACGGTAAATAATCAAAAAAATGAATACTCATAATAATAACAAAATCAAGTGATGAAAAACAAGCTTAGGCAAGATCTTTATCTTTATTCTATTTTATCTTATTTTATAAAGTAATTTGGAAAATTCGGGGAACCATTCCTGGGGGTTGGGCGTCCGTCACTGATATTGGGGTGTAGATCATAGCCTATTAGCAGTGCCGGATGCAGTTGCTAGCCGGGGGGGAGGGGGGGGGGGTAGGAAAAAAGTGGCAACTCCGCCACAACGCGGGCTCAGATGGAATAGTATAATTTTCAAAAACTACTAATATTGTGACTGTTAATATTGTTACTTCTAATATTAAGTAATTAATAATAAATATTTTGAAAATAGCTGTAAGAATAAACGATAAAAAAATAAGCTTATACAATACATATTTTCATCCGTTTTATAAAATAATTCCAAGAATTGAAGTTGAAAAAAAAGAAAGAAGAGAAAGAGGAACGCTGAAAGTAGAGTCTTACTTAAAGTTCAAGGCTCTCTCGATGAACTGAAAGTTTTGCAGTTGTGGATCATTCTCGAAGATGTTTGACAATTCATCTCTACTTTAAGGCTGTCTCTTACTCACTCTTGATGTATCCATCCTACCATCCTCTCCTTCCTTCCTTTCCAAGTTTATCTTGACCTTAATCAGAGCTATCAAGAGTGTATGCATCAAGAAAGTCGAAGAGAATTCGAAATTTCACTATTTTTTAGGGGCTAACACGTACGAAGAAGCCGCGGCCTATATGCAGTTACAGTTTGAGAATATGAATAAGCGACGAGATGGCCAAAAAGAGATTTACACGCACTTTACATGTGCAACCGACACGAACAACATTCGCTTTGTATTCGATGCAGTGACGGACATCATTATTCGCGAGAATTTGCGTCAGTGCGGACTGTTTTAAGTAATGA